>VMDO01018628.1:18988-41785 GCA_007922755.1 Pedetes capensis
AAAAAAAAAAAAAAAAAAAAAAAAAAAAAAAAAAAAAAAAAAAAAAAAAAAAAGCAGGAGTAGTGATACTAATTTCTGACAACCTAGACTTCAACCTCTAACTAATCAGAAGAGACAAAGAAGGATACTACATTTTAGTAAAATGAGCAGGCAACCAGGAACCTATAATGATACTCAATATTTACTCACCATTTACAGGTGCACCTAGCTTCATAAAACAAACTTTATTGGAAATAAAGGAATACATTAGACCAGACACAATAATCATAGGAGATTTCAATACCCTACTTTCACCAAGAGACAGGTCATCACAACAAAAAATCGACAGAGGAATGATGGACTTGCATATCACCATAGACCCACTGGAGCTTACAGTTGTCTACAGAATAGTCCATCAGATGCAGAATACACATTCATCTCAGCATCACATGGAACTTTTTCTAAGACAGACCACGTTTTAGTCCACAAAAACGGCCTCAACAGCCGGGTGCGGTGGCGCACGCCTGTAATCCCAGCGGCTCGGGAGGCGGAGACAGGAGGATCGCAAGTTCAAGACCAGAGGTAGTCTGCCTAACTTAGCGAGACCCTGTCTCAAAAAGTAAAAAAAAAAAAAAAGGCCTCAACAAATACAAAAAAGTAGAAATCATCCCCTGTACCTTATCAGACCACAATGGAGTGAAGCTAGAACTCAAAAACAAAAAAATTTCCAAGGATAATCTCAATGTAAATGATGCAACTGAATGAGTACATGGGAAAAATAGGGGAATATAACCCACAAATGTATCAAGCTTTACTACATATTAATCAAAAGGTTCCATAAACTTTGTAAGTTGATGAAAATGATGAAATAAGCAAATGCTGTGTTACTGTGTACCCCACCAACATTTATCAATAAAGGGGGAAAAAAAAAAAGAATGGGGCCAGCTCCCGGTTCCCTCCATGTCCAACCATTGGACCCAAGCAATGGTCATTTCCCCTAGACTCTCCCATTGCTTCCTTTTGGCTTCATCTTCCATTAGGATTTCGTGTGTGTGTGTGTGTGTGTGTGTGTGTGTGTGTATTTTAATTGCTGCCGGAATACAAAGCAGCCAGGGATATAATCCAAAGAGACTGAAGTGAATGACTATGCAAATAGAGTGGGGCATTATGAACTCCCAGAGACCTGTGCACTCGCTGTGCTCTGAGAAGGAACTAAGAATAAATGCAGCCTTAATTCTTCATCTCTTCCTGCTACATCTTCTCCTGCAAAATGTTTCATTTAAGTGATCCTTGGGTGCAGGAGTTCACAGGGCTGCTGGCAGGGAGAAGAGATTCTTTTAATTGGCAAAATGCTAATCGTTCTTGGAAAATGAATTCTAATCTTCCCATCTAATACAGTGGATGTGTGAGTAATTACTTTCCTTCACTAAACTGTTAATGCAACATTAGTGATTACACTAATTAAAACTAATAAACTCTTACAGACTGATAAACTCCTCAGTCAGTCAGTGGATGCCTTCCTTCCATTGGCTGTATTTAACTTCCCATTTGGAAGAGAGATTTTGAATTAACCTTTAGAATAATGCGCAAAATTGGGTTTAGAAATGTTAGGCTTTATAGACTGGGTATAATTCTTTCTCCAAGCACTAGTGAGGCCATTTCCACTGAGGATGTAATTGAATTTAAAAACGCATTCCTTAATTTGATCAGCCACACTCCCTTGGTTAGTAATGGCTATCCTTCTGAATCCTGGCTTCGGAAGGGGAAACTTGTCCCTGGAAGTATCACATGACCCTTTCTCTAGCTTCTGCTCCCTGTGGTCAGCAAACTCACTTAGAGGATTGCTTTTCCCTTTCACTTGGTTCCAGGAACAGTGCCATGCTAATGCATTTCAGCGGAAAGAGGATTTTGCACCCAATTTTAAATGACAAGCTCTTGTTTCGAGTTTGCCCATGCTCTATTTGTGCTAATTAACAGGTTTTTCATCCTGGGTGAAGGGGAGAAAGAAAGCAATGCTTTCGATGCATTTCACACAAAGGGAGGAAGAGCAGATTGAAGGTGGGGTAACATTTCAGGGAAGGGATTAAAGTGCAGGACTAAAGACAAGGCCTGAACAAAGTTCAAAGTCAGGTCTGCCAGGAAAAGAGAATAATTGTGACTACTCTGGCTCCCACACTCTGTAGTGTTTAAAAATTGCCTCTCTCTGGGAAGAACAGTCCAAGGTGAAGGTTAGATGTTTCCCGTTTGGTTTTCCTGGCTCGCCATGTCACTTCTTCAAAATCTAGGGCAACTGAGCATGTGTACACAGGACCCAGGAGGACACTGGAATGTTTAAAACATAGCTAAGAAATCAGTTAAGCTGAGATGGAAAGAAACAATGAGATTTTGCCATTTTGGATAGGACATCTTAATGATGTTTTATCAGACTTGATTCTTAGTTATATGTGGTATATAGGTGGATGACATCTTCATGTGGAGAGCATGATCATGTCTGCCACTTTCCTTAAAATACTTTAGCATAGAGAATGTGATATAATGTATCCATTTTTCAACCGTTACCCCAGGGCTGCCAATTCTTGGGTCAGGAATTCACACCTCAAGGTGATGACCTAATATTTTATTCAAAAAGCCCATTCTCCAGAGACAATGAGTACAATTGCCTCAATTCATATCCATATTTCTGGTTCACACCAGATGCTACTAATTAACACTTCTGCATAGGTGTTCATTGGTGAGATTAGTGATTTGTCAATCAGCATAATAGTTGTTAGGAATAGAGTCTCATTGATGAATAAGCTTGGTTACCAACAGATCAGAGAGATTCCTCATTTTATGAATGAGTCTTCAAAGCTTATTCTCTAAATATTCTGTGTCCAGCCTCTGAATCAGGACTTCTGGCAGCTGGACACCACCTGTTAAGAGTATTGGTGCCAGGTGCCATGGCACAGGCCTGTAATCCTAGCGACTCTGGAAGCAGAAGGATCACAGATTCAAAGTCAGAGGTGGCCTGTGCAACTTGATGAGACACTGTCTCAAAATAAAAATAAATTAGAAAAGGGGGACTTGGAGGTGTGGCTCTGTGGAACTGTTTGCCTAGAACCCACAATAGCCTGGGTTCAACTCCCGAGGATCAAATTTTTAAAAATAGGGAGTACTGGAATTTCACTTCTGAAACATCACTGCCTGCAAAGTTTCTTTCCTGGTGATCTAAATTATGTAAACTGAGCAGGGAGACATTATTGAGGACACAAAGGGACCTTGAGTTTTGAGCTATCCATGCCATCAATTTACTAGATAACAGGGAAATGGGGCATTACTTTGAAAAGAGAAAAATGACAACTTTGGTGGAAATATCTATTTAAAACCAAGACCTCTGGGTGAAAAATCGTGAAAGAGATCCATACACAGACACCGGTCTATGGCCTCAAAAGCCTCCTAACCTGGTCTTCTTGAAAATAAAACCCCTGGCTACGTGAGGAGCTCAGAAGGGAAATGTAGATGCCACCCTAAAAACAAAAAATGCATCTCTGGGTGGCCAGTCTTGAGATCCCAGGTCCTTTAACTTTCTAGATCCTAGCGCTCAGCTGACCAGGGTTAGCTGATTGATCCTAATGTTTTCTTGCTTGTTGAGCACCACTGGGACATGGACTCACTGCTCAGCCTCCTACAGTGTTCAACAGGCAACAGATGCTGGACACATATTTGTAGTACACATCAATGTGTTAATAATAGCTTCCTCTGAGGGTCACACTGGCTCTGTCCTTTGTACCCTTAGTTCTGTCTGCCATTGTCCCAGCTGGTGGTGTCTATTGAGATAATCAGCTGCTGTAGATGGAGATGTTGACCTGCAAAGCAGTCACACAGAGGTTATGATCTTCTCTGTGCTGCTGAAATGAATGAATGAATGATTCATAAACAGACCCTGATCTGGATCATGTGTCTTTCCTCTACTCTGGCTCCTCAGGTGCTGGAGAAATATGTGGTGTGAGTGTGAGTGGATGAGGAAGTCCACAGCTGTGAGCCCATTAGGACAGAGTCCTGGCAGCTCCTCACCCAGAACTCAGTGGGGATGGGCCACAGAAGCTGCATTTGACCCCGACCAAGGGGAGAGCACTGCCCTGTACCCAGCTGCTGGAATGGGAAGTAAAATAAAAGCTTCAGAGTAGAAACTTTGCATACCAGAGAGGCATTTTCTTTGCTTTTGCTTTTAATCAAGTTTACCCAAAGCCTTAGGCATTTTTTTAAAATAGCAAATTGCTTCTTGAAATTTGGAAAATACAGCCTGCTGGATCAACCCAGGCAATTTGTCCCCCTCCTGGATGGATCTAGACCCATTTTTCCCTCCTGTTAGGACCATTGCCCTAACAAAAGCTCAGACACCCCACACTTCCTTACACATTTTCTGTTATCGATTACCAGGAGTTAACCTCAACCCAACTAACTCCTGAGATGAGCAGCTAATGGGTTGTGTCCACCTTAAATCCCACAATCCATGCTTCCATAACCGATGATAACTGGGTTAGATAGAACTATTAGGTAACTGGAATGCTGGCAGTCCCTTCGATGGCTGAGTCAGCCTGCTGCAGCCTGTGCTATTTCCGGCATCCATCATTCAGAAGGCAGACACAAGGATGTGAGGAGTGGCCAAGGGTGATTATTTTGGGAAGTGTGAGTAGAGTATGGATGTGTAGGCTGGACTGTCCACTTAGTTTTGTGGAGGTCCATTGTAGTGTGAGATAAAGCTAGGTTTGGAAGGAAGCAAGATAGGTTGCTGGCTGGGACCTGTGTATGCAGCTCATTATGGGGTTATAATCTTTTTTTTTTTTTTTTTTTGCAGTACTGGGGGTTGAACCCAGGGCCTCACGCTTGCATGCTTTGCAAGTGCTGGACCACTGATCTGCACCCCCAGCCCATTTTTTAACTTTTTGAGACAGGGTCTCAACCTCTGGTTCCGAACTTGCAATCCTCTTGCCTCCGACTCCTAAATCGCTGGGATTACAGGCGTGTGCCACTATGCCTGGCTGAAGTTGTAATTATTATGGGAGGAGGATAGAACATCAGTTAAGAGTCTCATATCTTGGTTTTTTACTTTTGTGTATTTAGATATACGTGTGTGGGCCTTCCCTTGTACTTTCGTCTTGAGCCCTGCAGATGTTAGGGGTGGCCCTACAGTCAAAGCACATAATCAGAGAAATGCTGCTCTCTCTCCATTTATTCTCTGCTTCTGCTTTTCATCTGCAAGGCCTCAAGCATGCTAATGAGTCTTGTGAGCCTTATAGATGAAAGATTTCTTCTTAGAAGCAATTTTTGTGTAGACTTTCATATATAGTTGGCAGGTGAAATCTGGGACTGCATGAGCAGTTTTAAAGGTAAAATTTAATTACCTGAAGCCCCATTAACTAGGTTACCCACACTGCTATATCTCTAGAACATTATTTGGTAGTGAAAAAGGATCAATACTGTTTTTTGAATGAGTGGAACAACTCCTTTGCATCTTGAACTTTTCCATTTTAGAATTGCTGAATAAAGTGCCTATGTTACTCAAATGTTGCTATCACTCTCCCATTTGTACCTTCTCCCCCTTTTGGGTCTCTCTGTCAAAGACAGCAATCTCAGCTCTGTGCAACTCTGATCTGGTAGATTTTTTTCACAGCTGGTGACTGCAGAGTCCATGGAACTTCGCGCTAATAGGGACCTAGGAAGGCATCACAGACCAGATTTTCTCATGCACGTCCCTATTTCTGAGTGCGTCTTTGAGTGGCTGCTTTGCAGATTCAGAGTAAAATGAAAAAAGCAATTCTAAGTGGTTCTCACCAGCTTCAAAAGAGGAATGGTGCTTGAGGTCAGGGGAGCTTACTAGAATATAATGTTAGGTCTGTCCCGTCCTGGCTCCCCATCTGTCTCCAGATCTCCCACCACAGATGCATTCACACCTACACATCTGTATACCTCCTTCTAGGTCCTCTTCTAGGTCCTCTTCTAGGTCCCAACAGGGACCTAGGTATACCTAGGGGTATACCTCTTCTAGGTATACCCCTAGGTATACCTCTTCTAGGTCCCAACAATGTGACAGGGGGAGAAGCAAAGTTTTCCTCTCCTGCATGTCTGGGACTTCTGCTCAGAATTCTGATTCCTTAGCCTACAATTTCCCTCTTGCCTGGATACTGAGACTGGAAATGAGGCCACTATCAGGAGACACTGTGTCTACACCCAAGCATGGATGTAGCTCATAGGGTCTTCCCAGGACACTTATCATTCCATACCCATGTGCTGATACCAGAGACACACAGATCTGGAGGAGAGGGTCAAGCTGTTTCACACAGAGGACTGTCTCCCAGTGAGGGCTTAACTCCAAATAATTACCTTTAGCAAATTAGGCCTTCATAAAAGTCTGTCCTTAAGATAGGAGGAGTATTGCTTGACCAGGGGTAGACAGAAAGGCAGAGATGTAGAATGGAAAGAGCATAGATTTTTAAAACCAGGCACACTAGGATATGAATCCTAGACTCAATAATTAACCTTTTTATGCTGCAGTTTCTTCATTTATGAAGCAAGAATTATGCTTCATAGGATTGAAGTAAGGGCTGAATGAGATTCAAAGAACCTAGCAAATACTATCTAGCATAGAGTGAGAAATCTGTAAGTGGTAGAGGTTATCATCATCATCATTATTGAGGTGCATGCTAAAGAAATTTACCCTATGTAACTTCTAGGATCACATCTAATTTGGATGAGATCATAAAAACATGAACACCCTTCCAAATCTCTTTTAAAACTCCTTGACAATTCTCACTAGGACCAACATTTTCATTAGCAAAGGGCCTTTCACTGGATATTTCCAGCTGGCCACTAGCCAATGGATGCTGGCTATAAGGCACAGAGTAATGGGCCTAACTCAGTACCAGAAACATAGGTGCCTAGCTTAGTACCAGGAACATAGGCACCTAGCTTAGTCCCAGGAGCATAGGTGCCTAGCTTAGTACCAGCAACATAGGTATTTATATTAGTACACAGGCACCTAGCTTATTACTAGGAACACAGGTGCCTAGCTTAGTACCAGGAACATACCAGCAAACAGATGATTGTTATCATTGTCATCATTGTCATCATCATTGTCATCTACTAGCATTTGGTCAATGTCACGCTGCTGGTATGTTTAGGTAATCCTATAAACAGAACTGGTCATTGGCTCTCCCACCTTCCCCGTTAGTGACCCCTTTCTCATTCAGTGAGCATCTTTTCTTTAGGGCTGCTAATGGTGGTGGCAGGGCCTGAATGACATTGTACAGGTAGCTGTTTTCTCTCAAGACCAGCAATCCTTGCTGAAGACCAACGTCCTTTCTATATCCTTGAATGTATTTCTGGGAAAATGTGTTTGCTAGAACCTCAGATCTAGACTGCTCCTTGATCATTTGGCATGTGACTTAATTTATAGTCAGCCAATGAAAATTTAGTAATGGTAGTAAGATTTATGCTGATTTGAACCATAGCTATAAATATCATTTAAGCAACTCTAGCCTGTAGACCTACCACTGTGGCGGCATCTGATTGCATTAGATCTCAGAAGTAAAGCAGGGTTGGACCTGGTTAGTACTTTGGATGGGAGACCACCTGGGAACACCAGGTACTATACGCTTGAGAGAAGGACTTGGCAACCCACTCCCAAAAAACAGTCAGCCATTGAAAACCCTATGAAATCAGAGAAGCACTGATAATAGTTTTGTGGCTGTTGTATGTAGGGTCACTATGAGTTGGACACTGACTTGACAGCACCTAACAACAACAACAACAACAACAAGCAACTCTATGTGGAAAAGTTCCTGGGGAGGGAAAAAGAGGCATGGCCATGCCAGGATGGCTAAGACAAAACAGATAGACAATATCAAGTGTTAGCAAGGATGTGGAGCAATCAAAATTCTCATACATGTCTGGTATACATAGGCACTATCAGTTTGGTAAACTAACAACATTTGCTAAAACCAGACCTTTGACCCAACAATTCCACTACAGAGCATATTCCTGTTGGGAGACAATTCTCCAGGAGTCTCTTGAATTTCTACACATCTTTCAGCTGTTGTGGCTCAGAAAATGATACCACAAAGGCTAATGATTTGATCTGCTAAGATCAGAACCCACCTCACAATCAAGGTCCTTCTGATCTTTCCTGTTTCTTCCCCTCCCAGCCCAGAAAGAGGCTTTCAGCAAAGATCTTTTATCTGTCTGAGGTCTGGATCCCAAAGCAAGAAGCAAGCACCTCTGGTCCCTTCCCCAAATTTTCGCTGAGTAAACTCACATTGCAAGAAGAGAGATAGAAGTCTGTCAATACACCTGGACAGCCTTTGTTAACATCACTGTTTTCCACTCCAGTCCAAAGAGAATCATTTACTTCACCACTGTCTCTTCTATGGGCCAGACTGCCCCAGGCCACTGTATGTTCTCCAAGCCCAACTGAATTCCCGTCAAAATAACTTACAGCTCTTCAGATCTCTTTTTTCCCTCCCCCTATGGATAAATGGGTATATAAGCTTCTGAATGATGTTGGGCTAGTGGATGATCACATTTGTGCTACTTTTCCGTCCTCTGTGATTTCACCCCTCTTGCATGTTGAGAAATGTGTATGACTTTTCTCCTATTTAATCTGTCCTTGTCAATTTATTCCTATGAATCTTCAGAAGGCAGAGGGGAAATTTCCTTTTACCCCTCTACAGTAAATAATTTAATATCCTTTATTCCAGACCATCATTTCAAAGATGTTATATAGTCAACAATCTAAACGGATGTGTCTTTTTCTGAAGCAAAGGATAGGTTTGCTTAGGGCCTTGGAACACAGAGATGGTATCTGTCCCTAGGAGCTAAGGGAAGGGGAGTTTACTGTCTATTGTAGAAGGTGGGCTTTCTACACTTTTGCATGTATATGCAGGCATCAATTGGTTCTATTGCATTACCTTGTGGGATCTGTGTCTCAGTAAACTGGTGCAAAAAATGGGGCACACTCTGGCTGCTGCTGTTACTGTGAGTCAGAAACTGTTCTTCACCTCTGGCCCAGGAGTCTTTTTCTTCCCCTTCTCTCATGAAGCTGGCAGTCTTTCTAGTGGGAAAAATCTAGGAGTCTTCACAGTTACATTCAACATCTGATAGATAGATGTGGTATGCGATCAAAACATAGGCACATGAATGTCATAGTAACATTAATTCATTATAGTCCAAATATAAAAACTCCCCACATGTCCTTCAAATAGATAAATTATGGTATATTTATATAATGTACCACCACACAACTATAATGAAGGAATGAACTGCTCTTATACACACCTACATGGATAAATCTCAAAACCATGTTGAATAAAAAAGTAGAAGCAGATGTAGCTCACTGGTAGAGCAGTTTTCTAGCATGTACAAGGCCTTAGGTTTGATCCCTACACCGCAAAAAGAAATAAAGGAAATGTAAGACTTACCCACTGTGACAAATGTTTTGTTTTGTTTTGTTTTGTCTTTGCAGTTCTGGGAGATTGAACCCAGGGCCTTACATATATGTTGCAAATGTTTGATCATTGGGCTTCACTCTCAGCCCATTTTTTATTTTTTATTTAAAGTCAAGGTCTTGCTAAGCTATGCAGGCTGCCTCTGGCCTCAAACTCCCAATCCTCCTGTCTCTGCCTCTTTTGTTGCTGAGACTACAGGCGTGAGCCACCATGCCGGCCCCATGGTGATAAAATTTGAACAGCAGTCATCTTGTGTGAGGACATGTTGACTGGGAGGGGCAGGTAGGAGCAGTAGCAGGCAGGAGATATTTCAGCTCTTGCTCTGGGTGATGGTTCTATGAGTATATACATGGGCAAAGATCCATGCTATAGTCAAAGAACAGAAAAGGAAGGAAGGAGGGAAAGAAAGAAAGAAGGGTAGGAGGAAAGGAGAGAGAGGATAGATATTTGTGGTCATCGTCTCCAGGTCACTGATAAATGGGCATATATCATGGGGCTTAAGTAAGACCTCACCCTGCAGCTGTAGCCCTGTGGCATCTGATCCTGTCAGATCTCCGAAGCTAAGCAGGGTTGGGCCTGGTTAGTACTTGGATGGGAGACTGCCTAGGAACATCAGATGCTGGAGGCTTGGCAGAGGGACCCAACAACCCACCCCCAAAAAACAATCATCATTGAAAACCCTATGAACATCAGAGAAGCACTGACAATAGTGTTGTGTCTGTTGTATGTAGGGTCGCTATGAGTTGGACACTGACTTGATGACACCTAACAACAGCAAGTAAGACCCTGAGGAGGTCTTGTCTTTCCCCTTTCCATTTGCTCCTGTGGCCCATCTGCAGGAGGTCGCATTGGGTTGCCTATAATGCCAAGGTCTAGGAGACTAGACGATGGGGTGCGAGTCACACTAGGGACAGGATAGGGGGAGTAAGAGCCCTGTGGGTTAGAAAGGTGGGTGGGTCGCAGCAGGACACAGGGCCTGGATACTGAAGGTGTTCACGCTGTTCCTGCTGCGGCGCAGATTTACCCTCTGGTCCCAGGGGCAGAAGGTGCCTTTCCAACTCTCTACTTAGGAGCTCAGGACGGAACCTAGTGCCTCAGCATGACGGTAGGGCCTGGCTTCGGGTGAATGCCTCGCTGCACACATGGCCCTCTCTTCTTCTGCAGTGTGGCTCCCCACATCCCAGGAGGAGGGACAACAGCTACGAACGGCCGGCCAGCAACAGCACCAAGTAAATCCTCATAAGCATGGTGGGGCAGGTGTTTTATTGACTGTAAATCTTTGCCAGATGCTGGATACACATTTAATAAAAATCTCAGGCGTGGGGAGGCAGGAGGGAGAATTGCTGTCCTCTGGGCTTGGGGGTTAGCAGTCAGGCCAGTCCCGAATAATTCATGCATCCGCTATTCATCTTCGAGTTATTACAGTCACCGTATGCCTCTAAGGAACAAGTTTATTAGTGTGGCTACCATAATTAGTCTACTCTGCTTTGAGGCAATTCAAATTGTCCCCATGTATATATTTCTTTATGGAGTTCACCATGGCTGCACTTCAGCCTTGGCCCTGTTGTGTTCACACGTCCCCATTCGAGAGGGCTCGCCTCTAACAAGGGCCCAAACTCTCCATTGGCCCTGGCTCTTAAGTGGAGATTAAGTCTGCGCTCTCCAGCTCAGCCTTTTCTAGGTGAGAGTTGCTCCAGCCTGCATACGGCTGTCACTGGGGTCATCTGCTGGATCATTCTGGAGACTGGACTCACTTCCTCTGTCTGCTGTTTCCCTGCCTAGGGGACATTGCCTAGAGAAGGGACACACAAAGCTTGCACTGATCCACATCCCCCAGCTTTATCCCCTGCACCTGTGTAAATCACCTGTCACTATCCGGGTAGCTTCGCCGGCAGCAAAGCCCTCCTTTCACCAGTCTGCGGAGCAATGATCAGAAAACCCTGTACAGTGTACACAGATCACCTGGGGATCCTGTTGAAATGTGGACTTGGGCTCAGCAGGTCTAGACCCACTCCTGGGGTTGTTGAAGCTGCTGGGTATGGACTCACTCTTCCTTGTCCACTTATGGCAGGCTGGGCATCCCTTTTCCCCTCACAAAGCTCTAACATTCATTTTAGGAATCAAGTGGAAGATTCTTAATGACCTCAGACATTTCTCTCTAAGTCTTTGATTCTTTAACAACCTCAAGTTCCTGTAGGCTCCATTGTTACCTTCACAATGGCAGTAATAGGGCTGCCCTCTTCCAGTGGGTAACTGTGTGATTTGTTAGTCATACAGAGTCCTGCAGATAGCTTGGTAAAGCAGGACTTCGCAGGGTGGGTAGAGGGAAAGCAGAGCTGTGAAGGAATTCTTAATCACAGAATGGGGAGTTCGTTTATCTTCTTTCTTTTCACAGTATTTAGATTTGTCTTTTAGTAGAGCTGTAATTAATAAAGCCACTATTTTTTATGGCTGTCCATAAATTCCTATTTTGTTTAATTAGATTTTCATGTTCAGAATTTAAAAGCAGCTTTTTCCTCTTAGTTTTCAGTAATAATAAGTAAATAAATATCTTGCTTTTCTATAGAGCCCATTGGTTTCCATATTCTTCTTCTGTTGTATAGTAAATTCATTCATCCATTCACTCATTCATTCACTGAGTGTTTACTTTGTTCTATGGGTGGTGCTGGGGATGAAATTGTGAACAAAGCAAATGTGATCCCTGTTCTCAGAAAGCTTACTTTTCTAGTAGTGGGAGGAAATGCTTTCAGGTCAGGAAGAGATTTCTAGGAAGAGTCAGAGTGATATCCTATCTGGGTTCTTGCAGAGGTTGTTAAACTAATTAAATGCCAGCTAGATTCCTACATAAGCAAAAGGAAACTTAGGCACAGCCAATCACAGGCAGCCACCTGGCATTAGTTACATTGTCTTCAACTGCCTACCAGGACATTCCAATAAGGCAATTGCTCAAACTTTTACCAATCAATTTCTTTGCTTTGTTTTTTTGCATTCACCCTGTAAACACTTTCAGCCATCCCCAACACTTGTGGTTTGGAGCTGCCTTATTTACCACGTTCTCAAACTCTTAAAATATTAATGTGCCAAGTTTAGCTTTTAATTTTTCTGAGTACAAACTGTTCCATCTTTTCTGCTTTCTGCTCTCTAAATACTGAACCCAGTGGAAAGGGAAAACAAGTTCAGAGTAGGGAGAAGATAGAACTTTGCTTAGTTGCCTTGGACAGCAGGTAAGGAAGAGGTTAGGGAGTATTGAAAATAATTGATTTATATTATATGCCAAGGAAGAAGCACTTGGAAAGATTTTATATTTTTCCCCATCCTAGCCCCCATTCCACTGCTATCAAAATATTCTTCCATGATGTCCATGATGTTAATATTGAAGAATGTTTCCAAGGAAGGCAAGTTGATAATGGAACTAAAATCTCCACCCATAAAATAAAGCAAAGACAAGTCCTCGATCCCAGCTCTGCTAATATTCCAGCTTCATGACAAGCAGGCAGAATGAACCCAAGCCTCTTCAGTTTCTCCCCATTGCTAGAAGTCTGCGTTTCCAAGGCACTTGGTTGGAGTCAAGTACGCCACAGTAATTCCTGTCTACCCATCACAAGTCTTTATGGGTAGTCTCAGGATAAAGCTTTAATTTCCCTGTGTTGGGTAAAAAAGAGAACTGAGGCATACAAAGCAGAACCCAAGGTGGCTGACAAGGTGGGGGACAGGGACATGCATGAGGAAGACTCATGGAGAACTGAGGTACGGGCTTAGTTCCTCTTTTCCTTACAGGGCCAAGGGGACCTCCTTCCCCTTCTCTGGACCTTAGTTTCCATGACTACAAAGTGACACTGATGATCCATGTCTCCCTCCTGCACAATATGAGGAATATGCTAAAATGTGTTTTAAAGGGTGAAATCTATTTGGAAGAAAAGTGTTGGATGGAAATCATCATGGAGGGGAATCTGAATCACATACTGTCCTGGCTGACACCTGCTGAGTGTCCATTCTAAACCCATCACTCACCTCATGACACTTTACCCTCACGTCAGGCCCAGGAGGTGGGGACCATTACTATAACTAGCTTGCATAGCAGGACACTTGAACACAGAATGGAGAAGGGACTTTCCCAAGGCCTGGGGTTAGAAGAGGTATCTCCCTGCACTGTGGGCACTTCCTGCCCCTCTCTATGCCAGCCACAGACATTCAGTTGTCCCGAGGCAGATGATCTGCAGCTCATATTTCATTTCATTCCACGCTGACTTTTCTTCCCACCCAGCTTTAGCTCATTAGTTGGCAGGGGAGCTCAGGGACGTATAACTAATCCTAATATTAAGTAAAGAGCAAAGCATAATTGTTGTTGTTGTTGTTGTTAGGTGATGTCAAGTTGGTATCTGACTCATAGCGACCCTCACAGGGTTTTCAATGGCTGACTGTTTCGGGATTGCCTTGGGAGTGAATTGCCAGGTCCTTCTCCCATTTTGCGGTGCTGGGAATCGAACTCAGGACCTCAGAGACTGCAGTGCAGTGCTCTACCAACTGAGCTAAATCCCAGCCCGTAAAGCATAATTATGAAGGCAAATCTTCTGAGGGAAAGAAATGTATGTAACATATTCAAAAGTCAAGGATGAGTGGTTTTCCCCGTCCTCTAGATGACCTATACCAATATTCTCTTTTCTGCCACAGATAACTGTGGGCTGATAGTGGATTGTTTTTTAAATTAATTTTTTCTAATTAGTAGGTAATGTTTTCATAACACAAAAATTTTGGAAAATTTTGTATCATACAAAGCAGAGAATAAAAACTCTCAGAATGCCACCATCCTCATAGTCTCCCCATTACCATATTTGTGTATACTTTTTTCCCATTCCTCTTTCAACACAAATGCCTACACATTGCATGTATAGTCTTGTAAGCCATTTTTTCTGCCGGACAGCTTGTGGAATAATACATGTCAAAAATGTGGATGAACATCATCATTGTTAGTGGCTCCTTTGGCCTTGAGAACTCATGGAGCACTCACATGGATGTGGCACAATTGATTTTATTCAGACCTAGCTAAGAGAGACACAATGGGTGCATGCATTCAATCTGTCATTTATTCATTCATTTGGCAAAAGGCTGGATATTGGGGATAAAAAGGAAAATAAGATTTAGTTCAGATCCTCAAAGAAGCCATTGTCTTGCCTCAGAGTCACTGTATCCCTTTCTTTTTTGGCCTAATCTCATTGACCTGTGTTGCCCCCAACTCCCTTGTCTATGTGGCCCAAAAAGTTGGTTGCTTTGTTGTCAGAAGCAGTCAGCCCTTACTAGCTGACCCTCCCCCACTTCCAATCCCTTCCTTTTTTGCCTGTGGGTTTTACAGTGGCATAAAACTAATTTATAGCTCTTGCCAGGAAGAGGACAAATTTTCATCTCAGCCCGTCATGCGAAAAGCACTAGTACAAATGAGTAATTGTTGACCCATGCTACCTATTAGAGATTGTGCTGGGGTCACCCCGTTTGTTGTTTTAACACAAGAAATTAAGGGCTCAGGCAAGGGCTTCCATGGGAACTGAATCCGTAATGAGAGAGAACACTGTCATCTTTGTGTGGGACCTCTCCTGGTTCCATATTCAGGGTAGAAACAGGGACTGAGCCTCACTTCCACGACTGTTCTGTGGGAAGGGCAGACTGTCTGGGTCCACTTTCAACTTTAGAGTTAAGGTCATTTTCCCTCAGGATCCTTATCAATCAGCATATGCCTGCAGAACATTTGGAATGTGCCAGAGGTATTGAAGGGGACTTGGGCCCCCAGGAGCTCACTAGAACCTGACATATGTGCAGCCAGGTGTTCTTGCACTATCAGTTGGATGGAGTGATGCAGGCTTCGTTCTCTTCAGTACCAAATGGGTTGACTTGTAGGAAAGGCTTGTGTCGGGTGATAATTAAGATGGCCCAGAAACAACAAATGAGACCAGGGTTGTAGATGAGGAGCAGGAAAAGGACAGGAAACATCTACAGCATAGAGAGGCGCTGGGCTTTTTAAGGATGAGTGAGGCCCCAACAGAACAAGGAAAAAGAAGGCCGTGTATGAAAGGTATGTTGTTGTTGTTAGGTGCTGTCAAGTCGGTGTCCAATTCATAGCAACCCTACATACAACAGGGGAAACACTATTGTCAGTGCTTCTCTGCTGTTCATAGGGTTTTCAATGGCAGATTGATTTTTGGGAGTGGGTTTCTGAGTCTGTCTCCCAAGCCTACAGCACCTGGTGTTCCCAGGCGGTCTCCCATCCATATACTAACCAGGCCCAACACTGCTTACCTTCCAAGATCTGATGGGATCAGTTGCCACAGGGCTATGGCTGCAGGCATGAAAGGGATAGGCATGCTAAAAGTGCTCTTTGACTTATGATGGGACTAGGTCCTGACAAATCCATCACAAGTTGACAATATCATGCATCAAAAATGCATTTGATATGCACTACCTTCCAAATACTATAGCTTAGCACTTAGTCCACCATAGAGTATTTTTCCCCTCGTGATCTCAGGGCTGACTGGGAGCTGTGGCTTACTGTTGCTGCCCAGGGTCTTGAGAGAATATTAAACTGCATGTTGCTAGCCCAGAAAAAGACCAAAATTCAAAATTAAAAGTACAGTTTCCTCTAAATGTGTATTGCTTTCACAGTATTGTAAAGTGAAAAATCATTAAGTCAGAGACCATCTGTTCAGAGAACTTGAAAGCAAGATGAGAGTAGGGAGCTGGGGAAGTGGCTCAGTGGTAGAGCCCTTGCCTAACATGAGCAAGGCTGGGGGTTTTCTATCCCCAGTACTGCAAAAAAAAAAAAAAGAAAAAGAAAAGAAAAGAAAAAAAGAAAGAAAGAAAAGAAAAAAAAAAAAAAAGAAAAGGAAAAACAATGAAAGGACAGTGGGAAAGGTGGAAGGAGGTTTTATGACACTTTTGATTGGTTCCAAATCCTGTATATATGATCACGATACATAGTCTGTATTGAATAGGACATGCTTTCTAATATCAGTGATCAAAAATTAAGGTGGAAATGTATGCATATACAGCTTTTCATACAGCCATGGTTCAACATACATTTACTAACTACCTTATTTGCTCTTGTGCCATCTCTAACCAAGAACTATTACCTCGAACCATCATTTCAGGATTACAAAAATTGTTTCCATACCTACTGTCTCATGTAATCTGACTATATGCAAGGTCAAGTGCATTGGTTACTCAGGTGATGACCTTTACTAACTGATATTCCCTGTGTTCCAGGCATTGCTTAGGACAGTTGATGAAGACACTTGGAGTAGCAAGGCTGGGTTTGATGGAGATTCCGCCTATTCATGCTGACTCATGGGAAGACACAGGCAGCAAGGAGTGGAAAATGCCCTTCATAGAAATTGTGACATTTCACAGGAGAATCAAGTAGAAAATTATTACAGCATAAGAAAATTCAATAAAGTAGCAAGGTAACAAGGAGTTCAGTTTCTCCCAGTGTCTGGGCCGTGACCTGATGATGAGGGTGGTTAGAGTGGTAAGGTTAAGGGGTGAGGTGGGGTGAGGCAGGAAAGGAACTGTTGAGTTAATCTTTCTTTTGGATTTTGGGGTGTGGCCCTTGGGCAGAAAGGAGAATGGGAACAGACTTCTGGGTTATTAGGATATTCCTCAATACCGTATGCAGACACCAGACGGGGGAGCTACAATTGCTGTCACTAAGCGCCACAGCTCACATCTTGGGGTAGGCAGTAGGGATACTCTGGGATAACGTGATCTTCTAAAACAGAGAGAAAAGCCTTGGTGAGATGTATGAAAGCCCCCAGCTAGCTCCAGGTCTGAACTCTGCATGTTGCCATCTCAGGTAAATATGTGTTAGGCAAGCTCAGGAAGGCGAGAGGATGGTGTGGATTGCAGCAGCCATGGACCAGAAAGCCTGCTTTGTGGGTGTGGATGAGGATGACTTAATCTAAGTAGCCTGAACATAGAGTTGTATTTTATATATTTTGTCTTTCTCAGGTCACCGCTAGGTACAAGTGGCCTCGTATCTACTGATAAGCCTAAAGCTGGAGTGTACAGATTTGGTTTTATTCATTCATTCATCAAACTTTATCAGTCATCCTTGGTGTGGCAAACACTGTGAGAGATCCTACTGATAAATGATAAATAAGATCAAGTGTCACCTAAACTGATACAGTGTAATGGAGGGGTGGGTAGAATAAAAAACAGACAACCACAAGACACATGTGATTAGTGTTATGTTAAAAAAAAAAAAAAAAAAAGCCCACTTTGCTGTGGGAACACAGAGGAGAGAAACTGGGCCCAGAAAAGTCTTTTGGTGGAGATGTTGACTGAGTAGGGCCTTGAGGGATGAAAGGATTGTCTTGGCACAGAGAAGATTGTGGGTAGAAGGGAAGGTCAATCAGGTAGACAAAAATCAAGGACATGTACAATTTAACATTGAGAGCTACAGACAGTTCAGCCATCCTGAGAGGTCATGATCAAGGGCAAGGTGGGGATGGTGAGAAATGCTACACAAGTGACCCTGAGCTATGTGTGCCCTGCTGAGGCATCCAGAGCCTGTCACAAAGGCTTTCGCAGGTCTTTCAAGGATTTCAAGGGTATGGAAAAGAGTCTGACATAAACAAATTTCTCTTGAAAACATTGCTGGGTAGATGGGGTGGGATGAGATGTACATAACATAATAGCAGTTATGAAAGGTATCTTCTAATCCAATTTCTTACAGTCCCTTTGTATAAATATAGCTGTACACTGAAAACAAATTGAGTTCTAGAATGTAAACCGTGGTTGAAACTTTCACAAATAGAATGTTTTACATATTACATTTTAAAAAATATAATCACTCTATATTTTATTTAGGTGAGCTCATTATTGCTATTAATATGTTAATGTTGATATGTAACAATTATTATTATTATTATTACATGTTACAGTATGGACAAACCTTGGGAAAATTATACTAAGTAAAAGAAGCCAGTCACAGAAGACCACATATTCCATGACTCTTATATGAATAGATGGCAAGAACTAGGAGGAATATCCACCAAATCTAGGCATTGATAATACATTTGCCTAGCAGTGTATTAGCTTACATGAATTAAATGTTAAAAGTTTCAGGAATTTTGTGAATTGACTGTTAAACACAGCCATTATTAAAATAAATCATGTAAACTTGTAATTGTTGTTGCCATCGAGTTGTATCTGACTCATAGCGACCCTTATAGGATTTTCAATGGCTGAGTGTTTCAGTATTGCCTCTGGAGTGGATTGCCACGTCCTTCTCACATAAACTTGCAATTAAATAAATTATATTAAAAACACAAGCAGTATATACACAAAACTAATTACTTTTAATTATCTTATACATTTTACTATTATACACACTCTTAAGGTTATTTATGGGCTGGGATTTAGCTCAGTTGGTAGAGCTCTGCTCTGCAGTCTCTTAGGTCCTGGGTTTGATTCCCAGCACCTCAAAAAAAAAGGAGAAGGATGTGGCAATACACTCCCAAGGCAATCCCGAAAAAATCAACCATTGAAAACTCTAAAAGGGTCGCTATGAGTTGGACACAACTCAATGGCACCTAACAACAACAACAAGGTTATTTACAAATCTATATTTGTATCTGTATCTGTATTCTAGAAATACTAATAATGCTGAGAATCACTTCCCAACTTCATGTCTCATGATGCCATGTTGGTAGCTTGAAAGTAGTCATGGTGGGAGTACATTTATACCATGGAAATTGGCAGATGCTACAAATCAGAGCTTGATTTCCTGTTTTATTGATTACCTAGAATAGACTGAAGAAAAGTGATGGAAAAAATGTTAATAAGACAAATTAAACTTAAAAATATGCTGTATGTATAGCTGTTACTTTGTGTTAAAGAGCACAAAAATTTGAGAAAATATTCTTGCAGTATTCTAAGACTGTCATCTAATTCATGTCATTCAGTACTCAGTGAGAAGCTGATGTGTATCTTTGTTGTTTTACTTTTATCTTATTAATATAAAGGAAAATATCAGCCAACATTCATATTGCAGTCACACATTCATCCATGACATGATGACTTCTTTGCTGTACTGGATCACCATCACAGTCTGATTTGTCCAGTGATGGTTGTATTGCAGCTATAGGCCAGTTATGGACACAAAAATTCAACAAAACAAATGAGGGCATTCCATGTGGTTATGTGGAATTTGAAATAGAGTATTATATATCTCATTGTTGTTGTTAGGTACTATCAAGTCCATGTCTGACTCAGAGCAACCCTATGTACAACAGACAAAACAGTGTTGTTAGTATTTCTCTGCTTTTCATAGGGTTTTCAATGGTTGATTGTTTTGGGGGAGTGGGTTGCCAGGTCTCCCATCCAAGTACTAACCAGGCCCAACCCTGCTTAGCTTCCAAGATCCAAATTGTATTATACATTCTTTATATCCATAAAATTTATGATAAGTTTGTATACATATATACATGCATACTTTCTCCCAAAGAACTGATTGCTAAATATCTGCTAGACTATCACTTTGTCATAGGTCTTCACAACTTAGACTCCACTCTGGGAAAAGCAGGAGATCTCCATCTTGGCTAAGATTAAGTTTCCACTCTTGATGGGATGGAACCCAAAATATATATTAGAGAAAATAATGTTACCTAGAGAAAAGAATGCTATCTTTATTGTACATCTCCAATTATGAGCATGTTTAGAATTTATACTCATTTTGCATCTGAGTTGAGCAAGGAGTCAATGAGGCCTCTGTTTACACCCTCAGCAGTATGCCTCACAGGGAGAATGAGCAGGCTTCCAACCCTGTTGTAACAATATTGATGATCTCTGCCTGCTCTTCACTCATAGAAGAAGCTGATGTGGGTCAAAGACTCCTGAAGTGGACATAAATCCTGAGGCTGCCCTGCCTCACCCCTGACCTTTCAGCAGCTGCTGCCTTAAGGTAATTGGCTGAGGGTCTGGGGGGAATGGGGACGTTGGGGGTTCCATAGAACCAAGACCTTTAAATAGACTACATAATTTTTGTTCCACACTTAAGGCGACACTAGAAATTTATAGCCTATAAGTTGGAAATCATTACATGTACTAGATATTTTTTTGTTGTGTCGACAGATACACCGTATCAGACTCTCTGAACATTGTAACAGATGCCCCAGATAAGTCACACATGCCCACTAGAGATAGTACCTCATGGAGAAATTGCCAGGCATGGCCCCTGATCATGTGCAGAATCCTTTGCTTTTCTACTTCAGTTGAGTGCATCTGTAATTTGGGTCATCTTCCTCTTGCCTGGGCTCAAAAGTCCCCAAACTGCTTGCACAAGAAGACCTTACCTTCATACTGACCCAATAAATATTTATGACAAATTGCTTTTAAAAAAGCAAGGCAAGGTGTGGTGGCACATGCCTGTAATCCCAGTACCTTGGGAGGCAGAGGCAGAAGGAGTGAGAGTTTGAGTACAGAGGTAACCTGTGTAACTTAGTGAGAGCTTGCCTCAAAATAAAAAGAAAACAATGGGCTGGGGGTGCAGCTCAGTGGTTGAGTGCTTGCAAAAGCATGAGTGAGCTTGGGGTTCAACTACCCAGTACTGCAAAAAAAAAAAAAAAAAAAAAAAAAAAAAAAAGAAAAGAAAAGAGAAAAGAGAAAAAAAGAATAAAAAAGCAAGGGAATCCTCTATCTGCGTACCGCCAATGCTCTTATAACATACTGCATTAAAAAATTATTGAAAGTGCCAACATCAGATAATGGTGATTGTCTATGGATGGGACTATAGGCATTTTGTCCTTCGTGGTTTTTCTGTTTCATGTGTCTGTACAGATCATGTACTACTTTTATAATTTTAAAAATCCTGGTAAATGTTATTTTAAAATAATACGATTGAGGGAGGACACATAAAGCTAAATGAAACAAAGCAAAACCAAAACAAAACCAAAGAAATCCACAGCAGCCCATGATGAGGATTGTTACCTTGCCCTGTTTGACCTACCCCTGACCCACAGACCTCAAGTTCCCCATCCCAGAGTCCTAGGGCAGCAAGTTGAAGGCATAGTCCAATAAGGATCGCTGAGCTTAGACAGCAGCACAAAGCCACTGGCCTGGACCCTGTGCTCTCCACCCTCCCCAAGAGACATCAGGAACTGGGAACGCTCAGCCCCACCTCCACCTGCCAGAGGAGGTGAGAGACAGTAGCCCAGCCAGGCCCATGCCATATGCAGTGGCTGGTTGGTCAATGGATGAACGAACTTCTGTTTAGCACCAGTGCCTGGGTGAGGGATCGTCTGCACCAAGAACTCCCATCTATCTCAACTCCTGCGTGGTTGTCGGGCTGATATAGTGCCACTGCTGCAAACCTCTCTGGATACTTAGAATCCACGAGGCATTTTTCAAATCTTGCTAACAGCAGCTGGTGTTTGGTGGCTCAGACATTAGGGTATTGATGTGTCCTGGAATCAGAGCAAATCACCCTTTGGAAACAGAAAAATGCTGTGATAGGAACCAAATGTAGCACTGGAATTTTAGTCCAGTGCATTTGCCTGTGGCTGGTTTATTTCCTCACTGCTGGGCCTGGGGTCAGGACACAGCCTTAGATAAACAGCACGCTGCTGTACTGATGTGACCATAGGAATCTAGAACTGATCTTTTAAAAGAATGATGCATTTGAACAAACTTGGCTGCCAATATTTGGCTCTGCATTATCACTGCCCATCAGTTACACATAGCTCTGGGGATATGAAGAGGCAAAGGTCCCCTGGTCCCCTAGTGTGTTATCTCCATGGACCTTTTAGTTAGAGTGACAATCTGCATGCACAGCACCTGAAAGGGCCTGGGACAGACTTTTCCGAAATCAAGCACAGAGTCAGAGAAAAAAAGAACAAGTACAGCTTGTATCATCATACCTATGAGCTGGGTTGCAGGATTGTCTGGTGTGCCTTAAAGAGGAAAAATGAGGATGAAGGTAAGAGAATGAGTTTGGAAATGAGTCTGAGTCCTAGTTCAGCCATCCATTTACTGCATGACAATTTCCTTTGCAAAGTTAGAACAATAATAGAACTTTTATCACAGAGTTATTTCAAGAATTAAAAGAATTTCATGTAAAACCTTAGCACGGTGCCTGGGACATAGTGATTGGAATCAGTATTTTCATTATAGTAGGGTGGTGAGGGCTGGGATTTAGCTCAGTGGGTAGAGTGCTGCGCTGCAGTCTCCGAGGCCCCGAGTTCAATTCCCAGCACCGAAAAAATGGGAGAAGGGCCTGGCAATCCACTCCCAAGGCAATCCCGAAGCACTCAGCCACTGAAAACCCTACAAGGGTTGCTATGAGTCGGATACC
>VMDO01018629.1:0-41736 GCA_007922755.1 Pedetes capensis
CAGAAATATTCAGCCATGATATCAAACTGCCTTCATTCTATAATTCTAATTTTTGGATTTTTAGTTTTGAATTGGATCTATATTTCTGAAAATTTTACTTTTGACTTTTATATCAAATATTTTAGCTTCTTTTTAATGAAATTTCAAATTTGATTAGTAATAGGTTTTATTTGCTTTATTTTTCATATTTCTGTTTCTGACAATGATGAATTATGACTCAAATCCAAATGTATTACAGAAAGCACCTATATGAGGGTGCTGAAGAGTGAACATATTCTCATTATCTTTGGCAGGGAATATATATTTAGAGGACAAGGGATGGGAAACAACTCCAAAGAAGGTTTTGTTTTGTTTTGTTTTGTTTTTTGGTGTGGGATTATGTGTAGTTGAAGCTACATAAGAAAGGAAGCAGAGCAAACGTGGGAAAAATAAATATGTGTGGGAGAACTATAAAAATGAAGTTGGGAAACTATGGCTGCTAAACAGAGTGTTGGAATCTGGAGGAAAATTAGTAAGGGGCCAACCACATGTTGTCCAATAAAATTATGACCATGAGTAAAGTATGAAAAGACTCAATTAAGTCTGCTACTGACCAAAAAATGAAACCATGAAAAGAGCAAGAGTCCAATTATCAGAATTTATAGGTCAACATCAGCCAAGGTAATTGCGCACAAAAATGAAAAGAAAAAGAAACAGCACACAGCAACAACAAAATCTCCATTTTTGTAGTATTTATAATATCCAGGATAAAATATAAACATTTAACATGAGAAGAGTCACTGAGATGGAACACGTATCAGAATTTCTGATATGACCTGGATGTTATTTTAGTGATTATGGGCTCTAAAGAGCTATAGCTATCTTCAATAAAAGCAGCCAAAATATATTCATTATGATACAAAAAATAGATAGTATAAGGATAGAAACAGAAAAGATACGATGAGCCAAGTGAAAACTGTAGAAACTGAAATTGCAAATTCAAAAATTTCTAAAGAAAATGACTGGAATTAATCATTGCAAGGACTTGACAGAGAAATTGGTAAATTGAATAGAAGTTAGGCCAGTAGAAATTATCCAAGGTAAATGAAAAAGAGATAAACAATTGAAAAAAGAAAGAATCATTCACTAAGGAAACCACTGAAAAATATAAAATAATTTGACATACATGTAACTGTATTCAGAAAGAGAAAAATAGAATGTACAAGAAAGGTATTTGAAGAAGTAAGGTACCAAACTGTTCCAAGTTTGATAAAAGACAATAATATGGAATAAACATGGAAGAGGCCTGTGCTGTTCTGCACCAGAATAAAATGTTCAAAGCCAAAGATAAAAATCATGAAAAGAGCAGTGGAAAAACAGTAAACCAAATATTCAAAATAGTGATTCCATTAGTGATTGAATTCTCACTAGAAGGAATGGGGTCCAAAAAAAGTTGAGTAACTTTCTTTAAGTTTTGAAAGGAAAAATCTTGTGAGAATGTCCTTCATGAATGAAGTAAAAATAAAGCTTTTAAAAATAAAATGGTAGTATCAACTTGTGGGATACCTATTACATGACAATGTAATACATATAACCATACAATAAATGCAGGGCATGTTATATGAATGTGTACCTTAATAATATTTCTGTATTTTACATGAAGCTGTATAAGACTAATTATACAATAATTACAAAAATAATGCCAAATAATATAGATGAAGTCAATATACAAGTTTAAATTTAATTTCAAAAAGATGATAAAGACTGTAAGAAGAACCAAAGGAGAAAAAACAAGGGATCTGAAAGAATAAAATCATAGATTCTAATCAATTGAATAATTATATTAAACATAGTGAACTGAACACTACAAGTAAAAGAAAGTGTGAAATAAATAACTCAATAGAAAAATGCAAGCAAACCAACACCTATATGTGACCTACAAGGGAAAGACTTGAAATACAGAGATACAGATAGGCAGAAAGTACCTGTATGGAAAAAATATATACATTCAAAACAGTAAGTATAATATAATAGAGATGACACTATTGATATAAGATAAAATAGAAACATAACAAAAATGTTACCAGACATGAAAAAGGATAGTTCATGATGATAAAAGATTATTTTATCAGACATCAATATTAACTGTGTATGTTCCTTACTATGGAGCTTCCAAATACATAAAGAAAAATTGAGAAATTTAAAGAAATAAATTCTTGATAGTAAATAGGAATTTAAAACCTCTTTTGACTACTGTATAGAAGAACAAGAATATTGCTAGTATGACAGAAGATCTTAATCAAGTGTCTTGACTTAATTAGTATTTGTTGTTGTTGTTGTTAGATGCTGTCGAGTCGGTATCCGACTCATAGTGACCCTCAATAGGGTTTTCAATGGCTGACTGTTTCAGGATTGCCTTGGGAGTGGATTGCCAGGCACTTCTCCCTAATTAGTATTTACAGGCTATTTATCTAAAATGATTCCACATTCAGTTGGATCCCCTTTTTTGGGAGTAGGCACAAATATGGATCTCTTCCAGTCAGTTGGCCAGACAGCTGTTTTCCAAATCTCTTGGCATAAACATATTAGCACCTCCAGTGCTGCATCTGTTTGTTGAAACATCTCTATTGGTATTCCATCAACTCCTGGAGCCTTGTGTTTCACCAGTTCCTTCAAGGCAGCTTCTACTTTGTCCTTTAATACCATTGGTTTCTCTTCATATGCAACCTCTTAAAGTGGTTGGTCATCTACCAGTTCTTTTTGTATAATGAGTCTTTGTATTCCTTCCATCTTCTTTCGATGTTTCCTGCATTGTTTAATATTTTCCCTGTAGAATCTTTCACTATTGCCACTCAAGGCTTGAATTTTTTCTTCACTTCCTTAAGCTTGAGAAAGACAGAGGGTGTTCTTCCTTTTCGGTTTTCTGTCTCCAGCTCTTTGCACCTGTCATTATAATATTTGTTTTTGTCTTCTCAAGCTGCCTTTTTAAATCTTCTGTTTAGTTCCTAAACTTCATTATGTCTTCTGTTTACTTTAGCTGCTCAATGTTCAAGGACAAGGTCCAGAGGTTCTTTTGACATGTAGTTTGGTCTTTTCTTTTTTTTCTGTCTTTTTAGTAACCATTTGCTTTTTTCATATATGACATCTTTGATGTCATGCCACAATATATCTAGTCTCCTATCATTTGTGTCTACTGCATTAAACCTGTTCTTGAGGTGGTCTCTGAACTCAGGTGGGATATACTTAAGGTTATACCTTGGCTCTCCTACACTTTCTCTGATTTTTTTCAGTTTCACATTGAACTTGCATATGAAAAGTTGATGTTCTGATCCACAACCAGCACTGGCCTTGTTCGGACATTTGATATGGAGCTTATCCATTGTCTCTTTCCAGAAATGTAGTCAATTTGGTGCCTGTATGTTCCATCTGTTGAAGTCTATGTGTATAGTCACTGTTCATGTTGAAGAAAAAAATGTATTTGCAATGAAAAGGTCATTGGTCTGGCAAAATTCTATCATGTGATCTCTAGCATTCTTTATGTCATCAAGGCCATATTTTCTGATTACTGAGCCTTCTTTGTTTCCAACCTTTGCATTCCAGTCACCAGTAATTATCGATACATCTAGATTGAATGTTTGATGTATTTCTGATTACAAAAGTTGGTAGAAATCTTCCCTTTCTTCATTTGTGCCTTAGCAGTGGGTGCATAAATTTGAATAATAGTCACACTAAGTGACCTTCTTTGTAGGCATATGGATATTATTCTCTCACTGACAGCATTATATTTCAGGACCAAACTTAAAATTTCTTTTTTGATGATGAATGTAACCCCATTTCTCTTGAGTTTTTTATTTCCAGTGTAGTAAACCATATGATTATCTGACTCAAAATGGCCCATGCCAGTCCATTTTCATTCACTGATGCCTAGTATGTCAATGTCCATGTGCTACGTTTCTCTTTTAATGATTTCTAATTTTCCTAGATTCATATTACATACATTCCATATTCCAAATTTTCATGGATGTTTACAGTTGTTTTTCCTCATTTTGAGTTGTCCCACATCAGCAAATGGAGGTCCCTGTGGCTTTACTCCATTTCTGTCATTAACATAGACTCTACTTTTAGGAGGGAGCTCTTCCCCAGTTATCTTTTGAGTGCCTTCCAACCTGGGGTCTCATTTTCTGGTACTATATCTGACAGTGTTTCTTTGCTATTCCTAGGATTTTCAATGGATAGTTGTTTTGAGAATGGTTTGACTGCAGAAGTACATAGACAGGGAACTGCCAGAAAATCAAGCCAGATTCAGAAGAGTGCGGGCAACCAGGGACATCATTGCTCATTTCAGATGGCTATTAGCCAAAACAGAGAATAATGGAAAGAAGTCTATCTATGCTTAATTGACTATGCAAAGGCATTTGACTGTGTGGATCATAAAAAATTATGGGGAGCCCTTCAAAGAATGGGAATAACAGAAAACCTAATTATATTCATGAGGAATCTGTCCATGAAGAAGGAGGCAGTTGTTCGAATAGAACAAGGAAACACTACCAGGCTGAAAGTCAAGAAATGTGTGAATCAGGGCTATATCCTTTAACTGTACCTTTTCAAACTCTGTGCTGAGCAAATCATCCCAGAAGCTGGATTTTATGAGAAGAACATGGCATCAGGATTGGAGGAACACTAATTAATAAGCTACATTATGCTGATGACACAACTCTGCTTGCTAAAAGTGAAGAGGATTTGAAACATTTACTGATGAAGATAACAAAAGGAAAAACATAGCTTTCAGTATGAATTGTGACCAAATATCAACAAAACAAAAATCCTTACAACCGAGGTAGTATGCAACTTCCCTACAAATGGAGAAAAAATTGAGGTTGTCTGTGATTTTTGCTTTACTTGGTTCTAAAATCAATACACATGGAAGCAGCATTCAAGAATTCAAAAGATGCATTCCTTTTAGAAAAGCTGTGGCAAAAGATCTTTTTAAAGTATTGAAAAGTAAACATGTCACATTGAAGACAAAGATGTGCCTGAGTTATGCCATGGTATCTTCAGTGGCATCATATGGTTGTGAAAGCTGGATATTGAACAAAAAGGACAGAAGAATTAATGCTTTTGAATTATAGTGCTGGAGGCAATTATTGAATAAACCATGGAATGGAAAAATAACCAACCTATCTTTCCTGGAGGAAGTGCAACCAGAGTGCCCCTTAAAAGCAAGGATGGCTACCTTGCATCTTACACATTTTGAACATGTAGTCAGGAGGGACCAATCCCTGAAGAAGGACATCATGTTTGGGAGAGTGGCAGGTCAATGGAAAAAAAAAAAGGGAAAACCTCCACTACATGGATTGACACAGTGTCTGCAACAGTGGGCTTAAACATAAATAGGATCATGGCCCTGGCACAGAATTGGAGAGTGTTTTGATTTGCTGTACATAGGTTTGCTATGAGTTTATCTTGATGCAATGACACCTAACAGCAATAACAACATATCTAATATGAGAATAAAATTTTCATCTTTTCAGAGTAAATGTTACATCATTAAGGTAGATAGAACATATAAGAGACCAGTACATTTAATAGGCTAACTATATTTTAACACATTTTAATAGAGTAATGGGCCTGCAGCGGTAGCCCTGTGGCATCTGATCCTGTCAGATCTCAGAAGCTAAGCAGGGTCAGGCCTGGTTAGTACCTGGATGGGAGACCGCCTGGGAACACCAGAAGCTGGAGGCTTGGGAGAAGGACCTGGCAACCCCCTCCCAAAAATCAATCTGCCATTGAAAACCCTATGAACAGCAGAGAAGCACTGTCAATAATGATTCCCCTGTTGTACAGAGGGTCACTATGAGTTGGATACCGACTCAACGGCACCTAACAACAACATAATGATAGAGTAAAACCATATGTAGTCAATTATCTGAACAAAACTGGCTTAAGTTAGAAGTCAACTACAAGAAAACTAGGAAAAACCCAAATATGTATAAATGAAAACACTAATTTCTAAAAATCTATGGGTCAAAGAAAACAATAAGGGAGTAACAGAACATATATCAAGCCAAATGATCAAAATAAAGCATTATCAAAATTGGTGAGATGAACTTAAAGCAGCACTTACAGCTAAGCTTATAGACACAACCTGCTTGTATTAGAAAAGAATAGTATTATAAATCAGTGATATGAGTTCCTGGCTCAAGAATTTTTATGATTATTCATATATTTGCACATTTACTTCCTGACTCCATACCACCCTGGCATTTGACCCCATCAGATCTTGGAAGCTAATCAGTGTTAGGCCTGGTTAGTACTTAGATGGGAGACCACCTGGAGCACCAGGGGCTGTAGTCTTGGGAGAAGGATCCAGCAATCCATTCCCAAAAAAACAATCAGCCATTGAAAACCCTATGAATAGAAGTGAAGCTCACAGTGCTGAGCATGGCACTCTGAGGGAGAATGAATGTTTCATCTGTGGCATGTATATAGGGTTGCTATGAGATGGACCCAACTTTAGGACACCTAACAACAACGATTTATTTATTTATTTATTTATTTATTTATTTATTTATTGTAGTATTTAGGGATTGAATCCAAGGCTTCTCACATACTTTGCAAGTGCTCTACCATTTGGTTGCACCATGTTTTTTTCTTTTTAATTTAGAGTCAGTCTTTCTAAATTATGCAAGTTCCCTCTGGTGTTGAACTCCAGATCTTCCTCCCTCTGCCTCCCATGTCACTGGGATTGTAGGCATGTGCCACCCCACCTGACCCAACAATATCTTTTAAATTTTTATTTGTTCATTTTTTCCAGTCCTGGGGGTTGAAGCCAGGGCCTTGCACATGCTAGGCAAACACTGCACCACTGAGTCACATCCCCAGTCCCTGTTATATTTTGCAATAGGTTCTTGCTAAATTATACAGGTGGCCTCCGCCCTTGAACCTGTGATCGTCCTGCCTCAGCCTCCTGAGTTGCTGGGTTTACCTGTGTGAACCACTATCCTTGGCTTCAAGAATTATTTTTAAAAGTGTAAATTAAAAATGAAGTAAGTAGAAGAGCTTAAATAAAGTAATCTTTTTAAGAAAATCAAAGAATAGAGTTAAACTATAAAGAAATTCAATGATGTCAAAATGTCTTGGTTAGTTTTGATTTTTCCAGGAAGCAATATGGTGATCACAGAATTAAGCTTTTGTTGTAAGTAGCCTATTTGACTCAATTCCACACTTCTATATCTTTGTCTAACTTTTTATAATTCCATATCTTTCCCTCTGCTAATTTTAGCCAATATCCAAATGTAGCATGGATACTTTTGCTGACCCATCCAAGTCCAACAAAATACTCTTTTAATGGAGAACTTTTACTGATTTAATTGGTTCAATTCTTTTTTTCATAACTGTGTTGTTGTCTGGGAGTCATCCAACCAATACTTTCAGGCTTACTCTCTTTTTGCAGTTCTTACATCAATGTCTAAAAGACTTTTCTTATTTTCTCTCCTTCATCCTTGTCCTTCACTATAATGTCCCACAATGAATCTTTTGCATGGGTAATTCCATTACTTGAGATGATATCTTAAGTACAATAAGAGAGCAGGCTATAAGATAAGGTTTAGGTTTTGAATATCACTCTGTTTATTGCAGGAGAGGCCTGATATGAAAGGAATGTTCAGTACTGATAGTCATTGGGAATGATGATCCAATGGCTGAAGACTTAATTGCAATCAAATTGGGAAAGATAGTGGTAGAAGGGAATGTTGTTTCTGATATAGTCATTCTGATATTTTTTAAAAAATTAGATTATTTGTCTTCTTGGGTATTGTTTTCTTGAGTTCTTTATAAGTTCTGGAAATTAGCCCTCTGTCCGATGTATAGGATATGAAGATTTTTTTCCCATTCAGTGGGAATTTCCTTGATTCTTGATTATGTCCTTTGCTGTACAGAAAATTTTTAATTTCATGTAATACCATTTATCTATTCTTATTGCAATTTCTTGAGCAATTGGGGTTCTATTAAGGAAATGCTTTCCTATGCCTATATGTTGGAGCACATTGCCTATCCTTTCTTCTATTAATTTTAAAGTTTCTGGTTTAATGTTGAGGTCCTTTATCCATTTTAAGTTAATTCTTGTGCATATTGAGAGATGTAGGTCAGTTCTCATTTTTCTGCAAGCAGATGTCCATGTTTCCCAGCACCATTTATTGAGAAGGCTATTCTTTTTCTAATTTACTTGCTTTGCTCCTTTGTCAAGTGGTTATAGATGTTTTGATGTATCCCTGGATCTTCTGTTCTGTTCCACTGGTCTTCAAGCCCCGAAAAAACAAATAACCCAATACATAAATGGGCAAAAGAACTAAACAGACAGTTCTCAAATGAAGAGACTCATAAAGCCATGAAGCACATGAAAAAATGCTCAATATCCCTAGTCATTAGGGAAATGCAAATCAAAACAATGCTGAGATTCCACCTTACTCCAGTAAGAATGGCCAAGATCTACAAACCAAGTAACAAATGCTGGTGAGGCTGTGGAGAAAAGGAAACCCTCTTACCCTGCTGGTGGAGCTGTAAATTGGCTCAACCACTTTGGAAATTAATATGGAGTACCTTAGAAAACTAAAAATAGATCTACCATATGACCCAGCTATACCACTATTGGGAATATACCCAAAGGGATATGAGTCACCGTACCAAAGAGACACCTGCATCTCCATGTTCAATGCAGCAGTTTTCACAATAGCAAGGGTATGGAATTAACCAAAGTGCCCATCAACAGAGGAATGGATAAAAAAATTATGGTACATATACATAATGCAATACTACTCAGCAATCAATAAAAATGAAATAATGTCATTTGCAGCAAAATGGATGTAACTAGAAAAAAATTATCTTAAGTGAATGAACACAAAAAGAGAAACACCACATGTTTTCACTCATATGTGGGAGCTGGGTCAAATTTTAAAAAAGGAAAATATCCTGTACCGAAATTGGAACATAATAAAAGGTAATGGAAACTTAGCGGAGAAGGGACAACTCAAGGAGCAGAAAGAAGGAGGGAAGGATCTAGCAAAAGGAAGCAATGATGGGAGAAGACAGGAGGGGGAGGAGGGACAAGGAGGACCAAGGAATGAGAGACAGGGTGACCTCAAAGTAAACAGCCCAACTTTAATAGTTCAGGAAATAATTATAATAATACCAACAATACCAAAGTATGGTATTAATGCAAATGGGTAGACTATTCGTGTAATACTGCTGATAATGTAAAAAGATAGATCACTACAGAAAAAAGTGTGCACTTAAGTCATAATTGGGATGTAAGGGTATACAGAAAAATATTCCCATAAAGAGGCATGCAAGTAGAAGTGAGTCCATTATTCAGGGAGTGGGAGAGTGGGGAAGAGGGGCACAAGAAGAAAGGGGGAAGTGATCTATGCAATGTACAATGAAACACATATATGGAAATGTCACAATGAAATCCATGTCATGAATGAAACACATTAAGTTGTATATTAAAAATATTTTTAAAATATTGGAGAAAATAGTGGTTATAAGGACTGACACTGCAGAAATACAATGAGAAATGGAGTGCACTGAGCAAAGGCTAAAAGTGAAAGCCAGAAGGCCTTCTTGGCAGCTTATGAAGAAGTTCTTGTCTCCAATAGCAACACACAGAATTGCAGAGTCCCAGAGACAGCAAAATCCTTCAGTCAGTCAGGCCTATTATAATAATATCAAGTTCCTGCTTGGGAACAGCAGAGAACCTGAAATATAGGGTAAGGACACCTACATATGGGCTGAATAAAGCTCCCCTGGATCCTCAGATTGTCAGAAGTGTCCCCTCTCCCTGAACTGGGAGCTCACACACCTTGCCCTCTTCTACAGAGCAGCCAGTGCTCTGAAGGAAAATGCCATCTCATTTCTTTGGCTTTCCTTGTCTATAAAATGCCCAATCCTAACATCCCCCAGTGGGACCAGGAAAGAAAGAAATTATACCATAAAAGTCTGCAAGAATTAGCCATTCTGAATGAAATGGCAGGACCCAGGGATGCACTCTTGGGAGTGGATATCAGAGTGATTGATCAAGGGTGTGGGTTCAGAATTTACCACTAGACTATTGAGAAATTGTTGATTTGGGAGTCCTGCCTCAGGTCATAGAACTTAACATGCTTGCAAGGACTCAAGAGGGATGGAGCGCACTTTCTTGCAGAGTGGCTCTTAGAGAAAGTGGTGGTTCAGGTGGAATGATATGGCAGTCTCCCTTCTACTTCAGCTGGTAATAGAGGAGAGAACAAAAAAAGGATGAAGAGAATGAATGTGTTGGAATCTCAATTACAGGAGATTAATATGGAAGGAGAGATAGAATTTGGTCCAACAAAATATCATAATCCCTTGTTCATTTCCTCAAGTTGCATCAATTTTCTGACATAGAATCTCTTGATGGTAGAATTTATGTGGTCCTTGGGTTAGGTACATACTTGGGCTAGCTAAATACATGTATGTATTTACATACATACATCAGATGATGCATTGATCATGGACTTCTCAGCTTCTGGAACTGTGACAAATAAATTTCCATGACTTACAAATTACCTAGTCTAAGGTATTTTGGTATAGCATCAGGAATTTATTTATAATCTTGTCCCAAATGGATATGCTAGCTGGTCTGTGATCCAGAAAAACAGTGTGCTATTGTTTTTGTCAGGTGCCCTCTTCAGGCCCTCTAGTGCCGTATTCTATACTACATATTTTCCCAGTATTATATATTATAATTGCCTGCAGCCGTACACTGTGGCGTCAGATTCCATCAGGTCTCAGAAGCTAAGCAGGGTCGGGCTTGGTTAGTACTTGGATGGGAGAGCACCTGGGAACATCAGGTGCTGAAGGACCTGGCAAACAACTCCAAAAAAAAAAAAAAAAAAAAAGCAGCTACTGAAATCTCTATGAATAGTAGAGAGGCCTTAACAATAGTGTTTCGCCTGTTGTACGTAGGGGTCATTATGAGTCAGAAACCAACTTGAGGGCACCCAACAAAAACAACAATATATTATGTTCCCCTAGTTTTTTTCCCAGGTCTGGGATTTAGCTCAGTTGGTAGAGCACAGCTCTGTAGTCTCTGAGGTCCCAAGTTCGATTCCCAGCACCACAAAATTGGGGGGAGGACATGGCAATCCACTCCCAAGGCAATCCAGAAACAATCTGCCATTGAAAACCCTATGAGTCGGACATGACTAGACGGCACCTAACAACAACAAGTTTCTTCCCAAGGGGATTGAGGGTCCTTTACTTAGGTGACTATGAACTAGGGGAATTAATCTTCAACCACTCCGAGGAGTGAAGGACATAAAATAGAAGTGATCAATGAATTTAGGAGACCCAAAGAGTCATCAGGGGCCTAGTGTTAGAATGAGAGATTATAGGGCCATGTAGCAAATGGAATCCTGGAAATGGTCCCATGCATTTGAAAATTCATCTACTGGTCATTTCCCAAATTCCAGATCCTACAACTGGGATTGACCAGTAGTAGAACAACCAGAATGTGCTCTTAGCCTGTTGGACGAGAAGTACCACAGAGTTGGGCAGGAATGACAAATGCATGCCCCTTAAATTCCCCTCCTGGTTAAAATAAACTTGCAATACAGAGATGGGCAGTAGGGATTAGTGCTACTGTTAAAGAACAAAAGATGCAGGGTTTGGCAGTCCCTATCATATTTCATTTAAAACCCCACTCTGGCTCCAAAGAACCCCAGTGAATCCTAGAGAATATTGTAGTCAGCTAGAAACTGAAGCAAACTGTAGCACTTCAAGTTGTATAGTGACTAGGGGAGATTACTACATTCTTTGTGTATTATGTGCAGTCATTCATTTATCTAATTTTTCTTTGCTATTCCTATAATAGAATAAGATCAAAAAGAGTTTGAATTAGAACTGACAACAATACTTCTATGGTCTGAAAGTATCACGTCAGCATTCATATGGTGAAACTTAATTGTCAAAGTGACAACATTAAGAAGTAGGATTTTTAGGGGTGATTATATGACTTTACAAAAGGTGTGAGGGAGCTATTTGGCCCTTGAGCTCTTTCCTCCATTTAGAAATGCAATACCTCATGCCAGCATTGAGAGGAAGCCCTCACAGCACACTGAATCAGATGGGGCCTTGATCTTGGATTTCTCAGCTTCTGGAACTGTGAGAAATAAATTTCTATTACAAATTACCTAGTCTAAGATATTTTGGTATAGCATCAGGAATTTGTTTATAATTTTGTCCCAAATCAATATGCTAGCTGGTCTATGATCTGGAAGGAACAGTGTGCTGTTGTTGACAGGTGCCCTCTAGTCAGGTCCGACTCACAGTGACCCTAGGTACCACCGAACGAAACACTACCGTACACTGTGCCATATCTGGCACTACGTCAGTGTTACTCTGCTATTCATGAGGTTTTCAATGGCTGATTGTTTGGGGAGTGTATTGGGAGTGGGGTGCTATGTCCTTCTCCCTTTTATGTGGTGCTGTGGATCAAACTCAGGGCCTCAGAGAACTAAGAGAACAACTCTACCAACTGAGCTAAAATCCAGCCCCAGAAGGGACACTCTAGTAAGGAGTTTTTGATTGGAAGTAAGTAGATAGATACACCTATCAGAAAGCATCCACTGTGGAAGAGGCAATGAAAGGCTAAAATGCCTTTTGCAGCTAACCTTAGCTACATTTTGTTATTGGCCATCACAAGATCACAAGAGAACAGGACGTCATTTGCATGGATTTACCACGAGAGCAAAGACAGAGGCTGTAGATGAACTAAACAGCACAGACTCTCACTTACCAAGACCTATGTGTTGTTGTTGTTAGGTGCAGTTGAGTCCAGTCATGTGCGACTCATAGCGACCCTCATGGGGTTTTCAGTGGCTGATTGTTTCAGGATTGCCTTGGGAGTGGATTGCCATGTCCTTCTCCCATTTTTGCGGTGCTAGGAATCGAACCCATGGCCTCAGAGACGGCAAAGCAGCACTTTACCAACTGAGCTAAATCCCAGCCCCTCAAGACCTATGTAGCTCTTGCTTTCTTGGAATAGCTAGACTTTCAGATACAGAGACAGCTGTGTTCTGGACATGCCAGCATTCCCTTAGGAGATCAAAAAGCTCTTTGCATTAGGTATGTGTTTTGCTGTTCAAGGCATGGAGGTTTTTTCACCACTTCTTAATTGGGTTATTTATCTTTTTATTGTTGTGAGTGCTATTTATGTGCTCTGGATAAAAGTGTTTCATCAGTTATAGAGTTTGCAAATATTTTTTGGAATTGTGGTTGTCTTTTCACTTTATTAATAGTACCACTACTAGTAGTAACATTTTATATTTGATGCAGTACAAAGTAAATATTGTTCTTTGTCACTTTTGCTTTTGGTTTTATACCTAAGAAATCATTGTATAACTAAAGCTCACAATGATTTATATGTAATTTTCTCCTAAGAGTTTCACAGTTGAAACTCTTACATTTAGGTATATGATCTATTATGAGTTAATATTTGTGTACAGTATAAGGAATGAATCAAACCTGATTATTTTACATGTGTTTTTCTAGTCATATCAATATTACCTTTTGAAAAGGCTATCCTTTCCACATTAAATTGTCTTGGCAAACTTGCATAAAAATCAACTGACCATCAATTTTACATTTTTTTCCTATACTCTCTAGTCTATTCTATTGATTTGTGTTTACCCATATGCCAGTATAACATTGTCTTGATTATTTGCTTTGCAACGCATTTTAAAATCATGAGATATGAACTCTAACTTTATTCTTCCATAGAGATAAAATGCAACTTCATTATTTATCTGCAGTCTTTTTTATTTTATGTTGCTTTGTTTTCGTGCAGTACTGGGGATTTGGGCCCTAGACCACATACATGCTAGGCAAGCACTCCACTACTTAGCCACACTCCCAGTCCTATTTTAATTTTTTAATTTTTGTTTTTGAGACATGATCTCACTAAATTCTGCAGTATGCCTCTGGCTTCAAACTTGTGAGCCTTCTGCCTTATCCTTCCAAGAAGAAGAGATTATAGGCATGGGCCACGGAGCCTGAACATCTGCAGTCTTTGCTATGTAAAGTAATACTCCTAAATTCTAGATATTATGACCAGGATATGTTTGGGCAATTATTATATAACAAAATGAATAGGATTTACACTTCAGCCCAAGCTCTGCTCATTAAGCCCAGCCTAAGAGGCCTGCAGTAGGAGTCCTGTTATCAGTAAGCAAAATTTTTCCTTTGGTCCTTACCTGTATAGCTTGGTTGCCTGCCTGCTTGTTTGCTTTTCTTTCTCTTTCTTTCTTTCTTTCTTTCTTTCTTTCTTTCTTTCTTTCTTTCTTTCTTTCTTTTCCTTCTTTCCTTCCTTCCTTCTTTCTTTCTTTTCTTTCTTTCTTTCTTTTTCTTTCTTTCCTTTCTTTTCTTTCTTTCTTTCTTTCTTTCTTTCTTTCTTTTTTCCTCTCTCTCTCTCTCTCTCTCTCTCTCTCTCTCTCTCTCTCTCCTTCCTTCCTTCTTTTACTTTAATTTTTTTTTTTGTTCAGTACTGTGGAGTTGAACCCACGGGCTCACACATGCTTTTGCAGGCACTTTACACTGAGATGCACCCCCCACCACAGTTTTATTTGTTGAGACAGGGTCTTGCTAAGTTGCCCAGACTGCCTACCTCTGGCTTCAAATTTGGAATCCTTCTGCCTCTGCTTCCTGGTCATTGGGATTACAGGTGTGAGTCATGGTGTCTGCCTTTTCCTCTTTTCTTTTTTTTTTTTTTCTTTTCATTTTTAATTTGATTGTTTTTCAGGATTGGGAAGAGATATAAAGTATAAAAGAAAGATTATTTGACAAATTCAATACTAAATGTCTCTTGATAGTTTTCTTGTTTGATCAAGTTTTGATGCTAAGTGATGCTGACCTCTTATAGGGAACTGTTGTTGTTGTTGTTGTTAGGTGCCATCAAGTACTGTCCAACTCATAGTGACCCAACCCTCACAGGGTTTTCAATGGCTGATTGTTTAGGGATTGCCTCGGGAGTAGATTGCCACATCTTTCTCCCAATTTTGCAGTGCTGGGAATCTAACTCAGGACCTCAGAGACTGCAGAGCAGTGCTCTACCAACTGAGCTAAATCCCAGCCTTATAGGGAGCTATTCTACATTTTATTTTTTGGAAGAGATTGTGTTTTTGTTGTTGTTGTTTGTTTGTTTGTTTTGGTAGAAGTCACTAAGGAAACTATCCTGGCATGGAATTTTGTTTTCTGCAGTATTTTCAAGTAAGAAATTAATTTTGGTAGGTTGAATTGAATAATTGGGTATAGAATTTTTAGACATATATTCTTTTCCTTTAATGGCTTATGGAGACCATAGTGAAATTCCTTATATGATTCCTGATATTAGTTATATCTATTCCCTTTTTCTTTGCCTGTCTGAACAGAAAGTATTTTATGTGTTTGTTTGTTTTTGCTTTGTTTTGTTATAATTTTCTGTATTTTTAAACAATGACAAACCTATCCATTTGTTCCATCCATTTTTCTCATTTTATTCTTCTCAGTGTAATTGATTTCTATCTTTTGTTTTCTTTCTTCTAACTTTGATTTTAGTTTGCCTTTTTTTAGATTCTTAAGGTGGAAGCTTAACTCATTAAGATATTTTTTCTTTTGTTAAACAAGTATTTAATGTTATAGATTGCCTTTCCTCTCAATGCTGCTTTAGCTATACCCCACAAATTTTGATATGCTATAATTTCATTTTTTTCAGTTAAAAATATCTCTTAACTTTTCTTGAGACTTCTTTGATAGTACTACAAAAGGTAAATCCAGACATCTGTGTATAGCAGGAAAAATATCAACTTGCATAGCTTTTAAGAGGACATCTGAAATTAGAAGTCCATTTGAGACATGATGGTAACTCACTCTAGTCCAGAGGGATAATAGAAATAAATCTATGACCTCTAAAATAAAAGATAAATGCAATTCGATTCAAAATATATACTGTATACAATAGACTTAGGGTATATCTTATTTCTGTGTTAGTCCTGTGAAAAATTTAAAATCTTATTTGGAAGTTATACTGTGTCATACCTGTGTTAAACAACTTAAAGGAGGCAGAGTGTTGATATTAATTTAGACCTTGATATTATTAGCATATTTATGTAACTTTGAAAGGCAAATAATGATTTCAGTGGCAAATGAAAGAAAACATTGATGTGTCAGATGATGAAAGCTAATCAGTCACTTCCATCATCCAGTCCACAACATCAGAATCATACCTTATAGCATTAAACTGAAAAAGTCTGGGTTTTGACAACTCAAGCAGCTTCCCAAACTAAAAATAAGTTGCAAAGAAAAAATATTTATAATACTTTACAAAACATAATTCATAAGCCATTTTTGTTAGTGTCACGTGGATACTTTAAAATGAAGAGTCCTATATTCCATTTTAGATAAACTATTTGGGAACCTTTGGTCTTTAGTTCCAAGAATGCACCTTTTAAAAGGATTTTAATTTAAAATATTTGCTATTCTAAACTACCTTTTACTTCTACAAAAGATAAAAGTTGTTGGATATTCTTCAGCAACTATCCTTCCTCAGATAATAAAGATTATGCTTCAACAGAATATTGTTAAAAGATATTTTGACATTCTCTCTTTCCCCAAGAAAAACATTTTTAGTACATTCCAAAAATGTATGACTTACTGTGAAATATTTTAGAAAATTTTATAGAAAAATAATAAATGTAAGGTTGTTGTTAGGTGCCGTCAAGTTGTGTCCGACTCATAGCAACCCTCATAGGGTTTTCAATGGCAGATTGTTTCAGGATTGCTTTGGGAGTGGGTTGCTACGTCCTTCTCCCATTTTTGCAGTGCTGGGAATCAAAATCGAACTCGGGACCTCAGAGACTGCAGAGTGGCGCTCTACCAACTGAGCTAACTCCCAGTCCAAATGTAAGGGTAGGTCATTTGTACCCTATCTAGAATAGCTTTTCTACATGAGTAAAATAAATGTTTGTTCACTAAAATAGCATCTTTTAATATTATAATTCATAAACAAGAACTAGAAAATTAGTTTTCTCTTTTCAGTATGTCATAATTCTTAAATTCATATATTGATATCTTTGTTAAGGGTTAGATATAATCTCCAAAATAACGCTTGAACACTTGAATATTAAGTCCTTGTTTGGTGGTTGGGGAAGAGATTTGGCTGGAGAGGACAAAACAGCACAATTTCATCATTACTTGATAGTCTATTGTATTTTATGAAAAAGATTCATGCTAACAGGTATTTCAGGTGTTTATTTTTGTTCTTATGACACTGAGTGAAGTTATATATATGCTCACTCTCATTTAACTTATGGTAATTGTCTGGGCTCCCTCTTCTTATAAGTAGTTAGTAAAAGAAGCCAAGAAAAATAAACAAGGCAAAACCATAAAAGCATAAACTAATTAACCACAGTTACTATTCTTAAATGTCAGATATGTAAAATGTATCATACATAGGGTTGCTATGGGTTGGACCTCAGTCAATGGCACCTAAACCCAACAATAAATTGCATCAGCAAATATCGTGATCCACCCTTGAACAAATTTCAAAATGTTAATAATGTTTTGGAAATATTATATTGTTCATTAGATGAGTAGTGGACTATGTGCACAGTTATATTCCCACAGGTCAGGCAAACAATCTGAATGACCTTGAAACTTTTCTGGTCTAGCTTTCATTCTTCCTTGTCTAAGACAAACACAATTTAATGGGAAAAAAGACATACATGTAATAGGGATGGACTGATAAATATATCATGAATTTCTGAATAGGCTTCCATACATATTGTCTATCCATTTCACGTATAGATTTAGAATTTATTTTTGCACATATAACCCATTTATTTTCCCTAGAGCATACATTATTCGCAATATACACCAGTTGGGAATATGGTGAAAATAGTCTTATGATAAAATCAATTTATCTGTTTATTGATCTTTTTTCTCAGTTATATTTCAAGTGAAGGTGAGTAGTCTTCAACCAAGGATATAGGATAGGAACAAAAGGGCATGAACATTAATGAGAAAGGTAAGCCATATAATTTGAATTGACCTTACTGGCAAGAAATGGTGTATGTGTTTGTGTGTATGTATGTATGTATGTATGTATGCATCTGTCTGTCTGTCTGTCTGTCTGTCTGTCTGTCTGTCTGTCTTTGTTATTGTTAGGTGTTCTCCAATGAGGACCACCTCATAGCGACCCAAGGTGAAACACTTGCCTACACTATGCCACACCTGGAGCTATATCAGTGCTTCTCTGCTATTCATAGGGTTTTCAATGGCTGATTGTTCTTTAGGAATGGGTTGCCAGGTCCATCATCCAAGTCTACAGCACTTGGTGTTTACAGGTGGTCTCCTGTCCAAGGACAAACCAGGCCCAACCCTGCTTAGGTTCTGAGGTTGGATAAGATGAGATGCCAAGGTGGTATGGCTGCAGGCACATATTTTATTTTTTCAAAATTTTAATGACTTACTGGGAAATGCTTTAGATAATTTTGTAGAAAGATGGATAACAAATACAAATTTTGGTAATTTTTACCACATCTAGAATATGTACTGCATCTAGAATATATATATATATATATATATATATATATATATATATATATATATATATATATATATGTTCTGTCATGTCTGTCATGTCTGACTCATAGCGACCCTCATAGGGTTTTCAATGGCTGATTTTTTTCGGGATTGCATTGGGAGTGGATTGCCACATCCTTCTCCCATTTTGCAGTGCTGGGAATCAAACTAGGGACCTCAGAGACTGCGGAGTACCACTCTACCAACTGAGCTAAATCCCAGCCTATATATATGTACATGTGTATATATATATGTCTCTCTCTATATATATATATGTATATATATACATACACACATGTATGTGTATATATACACATATATATATAGATAGATACATCTATCTATGTATAGACATAAATATATCTATATATAGATATATAATATATAGGTATATATACATAGAGAGAGAGAAATTTATGTATCTCTTCCTTTATATATGTAGAATTGAGCACTAAGCATTTGTGTCCTCCATAATCAAATTCCAAATTAATGTGATATAATTTCATTTTTTGTAAAATTACATGAGATTTTTAGTAGTTCTATTGGATAAAATATGTCCGTATAGAGAAATAATGAAAGTATAAGATACACATGCTTCAATCAGTAGATACCACTCATTTTTAGTTACTTAAAATGAAAATTTAAAGCTAAAATTCTAGTAAAGGACAAGAATGTTTTACTTTTATTTTCTGTCAACTAAATATATATTACTTTTAAGATTATACTGATTAAAATTTTTATTTCAGTATTTTTAAACTGATTTGATATTTATACTGCTTTATTCATTGTATCTTTTCTGACAATTTATAAAAGGTAGTAAATTAGCAGACAACTTTTTTTTTCTGTTTCAACTATATAAAATTTTTTATATAGTCTGGTTTCCAAAAGTCTCTCAATTGTTTTTAGCCTTGCTGTTTCATTATTCTATAAATTATTCTAATTGAAAAGATGCTCACTTAATTAAATTACAATGGCCTTTATTCTTTATTTTGAACTTCTGCACAAGTACAGCTTTTTGGTAATTGCTGAATATTTCTTTTGTAATATTCAAAATGCCCAGTCTGTTTCTCTTCAGGAAAAGATGAAAAATATAATTCCAAAGAGGCATATGAATAGTTCATTGATACTGATACATCCTCTGCTTCAGCAATATTCCATAGGATTGAAATTAAAATCATGAAAGCATAAAAAGGCATGCAGATGCTTACAGAAAGTAACATCCAGGACTGAGCAAGCCTCGATCAACTTTCATTATCATCTCCTTGCCATGTTTTATGCACAATCAAAGGTGCCTTCTCTTTCTTTTATTTATTCTGCCATTTATACCAGTCTTAACCAAAATTTCATGTTATTACTTTTCCTTTACCGTATTTCTCACAGCCTCAATTTTTCTATACTTATTTACAATTATGAAAATATATGAAGCAGTCTTTCAGCATCTTTTTTGTTTTTGGTTTGATGTGTTACAAGTGAAGACAATTTATGAAACTAGACCTCAATGTGGGTGCTTTTCATCCTGTGTGCACATGTATTTAACATTATATGTCAAGTCTAGTAATTGAATGAAAGCTCTACACAATTACTTTGTCAATGGATATAAAGGCATAAAACCATGCATAGATACAGGGCATGTAAAATAGAAGAGTACATCAAGTTTGCAATGCATCCACACCACTGCCTAAGATGTTGCCTGAAAGTTTGCCCAACAGGAATAAGATACTTTAGTAATTATTATTTTTTTACCAAATTAACTCATAAGTTGGTTCTTAAATATTTTATTTTAATGAAACTTTTTCATATCAGTTAATAAAATAATGTCTACATCCTTTCTTCACTACTCTGTTTTGAATCTTGTATATATATTTGAAGAGAAGCCGTATTATTATCTAGGTGAAAATTTCAAGACACATGAGTATAGTTCACATTATTGGTGATACTGTTCAGGAATTATAAGTTCCCATTTTTTAACCATTTGACTAGTCTTAGGCCATAATGGGCCTGCAGCCATAGCCCTGTGGCATCTGATCCTATCAGATCTCAGAAGCTAAGCAGGGTCAGGCCTGGTTAGTACTTGGATGGGAGACCGCCTGGGAAAACCAGGTGTTGTAGGCTTGGGAGAAGGACCTGGCAACCCACTCCTAAAAATCAATCTGCCATTGAAAACCCTATGAACAACGGAGAAGCACTGAAAATAGTGTTTCACCTGTTGTACGCAGGGTCGCTGTGAATCGGATACCATCTCCACAGCACCTAACAACAACAACAGGCCATAATGAATACTTTCAAATCACCTGTTTCTATTGTCTTTTTGTCAATGTCTTGTCATTCTTCTCAATAGTGATTTAGGAAGATGGCTGCTGTCTTATTAGTCTGCCATTGAAAACCCTATGAGCAGCAGAGAAGCACTGACAATATCATTTCGCCTGTTGTGGGTAGGGTCGCTATGAGTCAGATATTTACACAACAGCACCTAACAACAACAACAATACATTGATATTTATGAAAACTTTACCTTTTCATGTAATCCCTATATCACTGTAGCATGTATTTGCCTGGTGCATCTTTGTCCATCTTTACTTCAGTATTTATTTCTCTTAGGTATATATCATGTATAAAACAAACAAAAGGATTTTCCTTTGCAAACTATTCTAAAAATATTTTTCTCTTTAAAAAGGAATAACACACTTGCATTTGATTGTTGTTGTTGTTGTTAGGTGCCGTCGAGTCGGTATCCAACTCATAGCGACCCTCTGTAAAACAGGGGAAACACTATTGTCAGTGCTTCTCTGTTGTTCATAGGGTTTTCAATGGCAGATTGATTTTGGGGAGGGGGTTGCCAGGTCCTTCTCCCAAACCTACAGCTTCTGGTGTTCCCAGGCGATCTCCCATCCAGGTACTAACCAGGCCCGACCCTGCTTAGCTTCCGAGATCTGATGGGACCGGATGCCAGAGGGCTACAGCTGCAGGCACTGCATTTGATTAGGTAATGTCTAATCTATTGTCTGTTATTTTATATTTCTTTTGCGTTTTATCCACTTAGTATTTTTCAGATAGTGAACTATTTTGTTAATTTTAAATTTTCCTTTATTTTGTTTGGATTGATTTTGTTGTTTTGGAAGCTTTGTAATTCTTTTCTACTGGGTATCCTTTACCTAATGTTGGAGACAATTCCCCACGGAGTTTTTATAAGTATTGTTTCATCTCTTGACCTAGAGTCTATTTTCAAGACATTTGTGTTGCAAATAGGTTGAAAAATAGAGATTGTGGTGCCCTCCACGGGATGTGCACATTTTGTTCCAGATTACACACAGTATGAAGATGTCTCCTTCCATGTCAAAACTGGGGCAGACGTTCTACAAGTACACGTTAGAAGATTGAGGTTCTTCACACTTGGGTTTGTTCAGCTGTGACATGAGACTACTGAATTTGCAGCATCCCCGATCCCCCACACACACCACTCCCTCGGGACCTGGGGAATGACAGCACCTGGGTGGAGAGGCCCCTCGCCTCTGCTGTGACATAATCCTACCTCTGACTCTCACTCGGGAGATTCCTATCTCCTGCCAGCTTCTCTAAAACCATGGCCGCTAATGTCTCAGCTTCCAAATAGGATACAATTTAATGTACTTCATAGTTCTTCACAATGATACTTGGAGGATTATTCTTTGTGCCCACATTGACATTCCTCAGGCTTCTCCTATTGTTTGTTATATCATAAATGACTTTTGCCTACCATCTCTTCATTCCCTATAGACAATCACAATCGAGCTTATTAAACCCTTTTCCATTCTTATATAATTCATATATTTGTCAGTATATGTAGTATATTATAATAATCTTCCACATTCTCATTATCTTTCTAACAGTGTTAGGTCTATGATTTTCATTGTTCTTAAGTGCCATTGAATAAGGTCCGACTCAGCAACCCTAAGGAGAATAGAACAAAACATTATACAACACTGTGCCATACACATGATCTTTTGATGTTTAAGCCCTATGTTGCAGCCACTGTGTTTATTCTCATGTTAAGTTGTACCACACCAGCAACTGGGTTTGTATATGGTTAATTCTCACCAACTCTACTTTTAGCCAAATATGTCTAAGTAGGCTCATGTAATTATGTAGAAACAAACAGGGATCTATCTAAACCCACAAGACTTGAGGATGATTTGAGGAACATTATCAAATAAGAGGGAGAAAGACCAGGAAACCCACTCTCAAAAAACAATCAGCCATTGAAAACTTTATATATAGCAGAAAAGTACTGACAATAGTGTTTCATCTGTTGTACATAGGGTCACTATGAGTTAGACACTGAGTTGATGTCACCTAACAACAGCAACAACATGAAATAAGAATATTCAACTGAACTCTTTAAGACTATGCTACAGAAGGAACAAGTAGAGATCAGGATATAAAATTAATATTCTTTATTTAACTAAGGATGTAGTGGAATACCATTATTTTCTACCACTTAGATTCCTGAATCACAGACTTACTCAAGTCATGGAGCCAATGTTACACACAGAAACAATTAAGAGTTTGAAATGGATTCTTTTGTGCTTTTGAACCAAAATAAATTCAAAAATTTAGGGTAATGGATGAGGTTAAGACCATAAGGAGTTTTTAATTCTTCATGGTGTCCACTCCATTTTTTTCCTAACTACCTGAATTTTACCTGAATTTATAAAATAGGCTCTTTGTAACGTTAATTCTGTACTACTAGTGTCCTGTGATAGGCTTATATCGATTGAAGCAAAGTTTAAATAAATATGTAAATAATAAATTAAATTTTTTTTGCGAATAATAAACTGTCAAATACTAATCTCAACAATGCTTGCTTAATAATATTTTCTCTCCTGTACAATTTCTCTGTACCCCTTTTGATAGACTATTGTTATTGTTGAGTATCATTGAGTCAGGTCTAACTCATAGTGACCCTATGTAAAACAGAATGAAACACTACTCAACACTGTGCCATGTACATGATCTTTTCATGTTTGAGCCTAATTTTGCAGTTCTCATTTTGAGTCATGCCACTTCAACAAAAGGAGGTCCCAAGGTCTTTACTCCATTCACATCATTAAGTTTGACTCTATTTTGAGGAGGGAACTCTTCCTTACTAGTTTCCTGAAGGTCTTCTAGCCTGGGAGGCTCATTTTCTGGCACTGTATTTGACAGTGCTTTCCTGCTATTCAAAGGGTTTTCAATGGCTAATTGTTTTGAGAATGGGCTGCTGCGTCCTTTTCTCTAGTTGTCCTGATCTGGAAGCTCAGTTGAAACCAGGCCAATGTGCATAGCCCTGATGGTATCTAAAATACCGAAGATATAGCTTTCAGTATCACAGTAACATGCAAGTCTCCACAGCAAGACAAATGACAGGCATGTGGAGGGTGGGTAGATGAAAGGAAACAGTAAAAAAGCAGAAGACATTGCTCCTTTGATGGGATAGGTATTGCTATTCAACAGATTAATTAGTAAAATTTAGTAGCTTTATTAAAATCATGAAAATTAATAAGATTTGTACATTTGACCATTATATAATAGGCAGAAAAAGAGTGAAATATAACTATATCTCACAGAAAACCGAAATTGTACTTTCTGCAAACAGCAGTAAGCCCCTATAGAATTAGCATATTTGAATTCAAAGGTATTTCCTTCTATTTGACTTGCTATGTAAGAGTACAAAGAAATCAATTATTATGATTTAAATCCAACAAATTTGCTATATTCACTATCAAAAAAGTAAGTGGGATACCTCATATAGTTTGTCTCTATTTATTCATCGCCACTGACTAAACACTGTGACTTCTAGTCACATTTCAGAGTGCCTGCTAGGGGCCCAGCTTGGCTGTTTCCCTCTATTAAAGAAAGAGACATCATTTATCAGCACATGAGGTGGAGCTGGGTCAAAAGTTCAGCAAATAAATCCCGAATGGCCGTCAATTAGTCATTACGTTCACAGCTTGTCCATACATCTGTTGTTAAGTCCATATTTATACACTTCCCCTCCCCAGAGGCCTACCAGTAACTTCATGAAACATGGTGACAAAGTGCCATGACACAGCCCTGTTGCAGAATGTCTCTAATGGCAGTTAATCAAAGGATGCCATGAGCTCAACAAAACTTCTAGTAATAACACAAAACAATTGAACATCCACTGCTATTGTTTCTGCTATAAATCTTGTGACTGCCTTTTACTTTACTAAACATGATATAATAAATCCAACTTGCAATAAGGCAGATAGATACATAAAAGGCAGCATATTTCATGGTGGTATTTGAGCATTGTCTCAAATCAGACTCTGAAATGTCTATGTTTTCAAAAATATTGCATTTGCTAATGGAATATCATATCTGCTATATTTAATGAAAAGCAGGGAATTACATAAATGTCAGCCCTCTGATGCTAGAAACAATCATAATTTTTATCTCCAAAGCACTAGTGAGAGAAATAAAATGTACGTAAATAATTTCATTCAATTTAAATCACAATTACTTGCACCCTACTGGTGCAGAGTAAGAATGGATTCTTGGTGTGGCTAACAAACAGCTCATTAATAGTGTTTCATTTATTTCTGTTGTTATACCTCATTATACTCTATGTATTTATTATAATAAATAATAATTTTACACCCAGATGTTACTGTAAAACATTTTATATTATTGCAATAACATCAAAATAATGTACTTATCCATCTAAAAGTGTTATATCTTATTTTTGTAGTTTAGCATTATTCAAGTATTTATACTAATTATGCAGGGGAAATTATTTTAGTTGTAAATTCAAGAAGATGTTACTTTAAAATATAAAGTTGTTGCAGCCAGGCGCGGTGGCACACACCTGTAATCCCAGCAGCTCGGGAGGCGGAGGCAGGAGGATCACAAATTCGAGACCAGATGCTGTCTGCATAACTTAGCGAGACCCTGTCTCAAAAAGTAAAATAATGGGCTGGAGGTGAGGCTCAGTGGTCCAGCACTTGCAAAGCATGCAGGCATGAAGCCCTGGGTTCAACCCCCAGTACCAACATATATATATATATATATATATATATATATATATATATATATATATATATATGTGTGTGTATATATATGTATATATATGTATATATATGTATGTATGTATATATATATGTATGTGTATATATATGTATATATATGTGTGTGTATATATATATACTTGTTATAGCTATTATAATAATCTGCAGGCTCTATCTTATAATGCTTTATCATTTGTAGTTGGCAGCAATAACCATGACAGAACAATTACATGATGTTCATAATGGACATGTCATGAAGAACTAACATTTCAGGCAAATTGATTTGTTAGTCTTCCGTTTTTGTTTTTGTTTTTTTAACTTTTCCTCTACTCTTTGTCTTAAATGTTTGGAAGCACATTAAGTTCTGTCTAGAAATAAGAATTACTTGACTTTTCTATATCCGTACCGAACCTGGAGTCTTCTTAATAGCTCACAAGTACAGAGTAACTCGATGCACAATTCACAAAATGAAACAAATTAGTGGTTTTATGGCATGGGTTATTTGGTACTTCATCTTGGATTTTGCATGGAATGTTAACCTAAATAGTCCCACAGTACTCTTCTTTCTGCTTTGCCCTGTACCTTTCAATTTTTAAAAATATCTGTAGAATCACAGCTTATTAAATTACTCTTGAAATAAAATATCATGCATCAAAGGAAAAATTGGCTACTGCATAGAGCTGATTTCCTCTCTTTTAAAATATTCAACTTTATTTACTTCAAAATAAATTAGCCTTGTATGTAAGTCACCTGAAGATATACCACTATGCTTGTCAGATCTCAAAAGCTCAGCAGGGTCAGGCCTGGTTAGTACTTGGATAGGAGACCACCTGGGAATACCAGGGGCTGCAGGCTTGGGAAAAGGTCCTGGCAAACCACTCTAAAAAAACAATCAACCATTGAAAGCTCTGTGAATAGCAGAGAAACATGAACAATACTGCTTGGCCTATTGTATATATGGTCCCTATGAGTCAGACACTGACTCAATGGTGCCTAACAAAAACATATGTGTCTTGAAGAAAGCCTTCTCCAATGCAATGTTATTTTGTTATTAGATATAATTTTGATGGAAAGAATATTTTATGCAATTTATTTCAAATGCATTGAAGTCAAACCCATATAATACCAGATAGCAGTTTAATATATACCTAGCAATGATAGAAAAATTATATCTATAATTAGTTTGGCTTAGGTAGTCAAGGAAAGAGATATCCAAATAACTAACTAGAAATAGTTACTGTAGAAATTCTTCAATTCATGTAATACACCAGAGATTTTTATTGTGTAATGATTCCAACTCATGATAATTTCCAACTTATGATAAACATTTCAGAGTTACTATTTTGAATCTCTTCATTTTATTCTTTGTTATTTTGTCACTGTGATAAGAAAGGTGATATGGATGTGTATGTGTGTGTGTGCGTGCGCACGTGTGATTGCAGGGGTGGGGTGGGGCCCAGTGAGGTTTAATTCAGATGGTAAAGTGCTGCTCCTCACTCTCTGAGGACTGGGGTTTGATCCGATTACCGAAAAAATAGGGAAAGGACACGGCGATCCACTTCTGAAGCAAACCTGAAACAATCACCCATGGGAAAAACGTTGAGTAGAAAATTCTTTGAGGGTTGCTGGGACTCAGATCTGACTCAACCGCACCTAACAAAAGAGTATATATATACGCACGCGTGTGTGTGTGTGTGTGTGTGTGTATACATACATATACATATATATATATATATATATATATATATATATATATATATATATATATATATATACGGGGCTGGGATTTAGCTCAGTGGGTAGAGGGCTGCGCTGCAGTCTCTGAGGACCCAAGTTCAATTCCCAGCACCGCAAAAAACAGGAGAAGGACCTGGCAATCCACTCCCAAGGCAATCCCGAAAGAGTCAGCCATTGAAAACCCTATGAGGGTCTCTATGAGTCGGATACCGACTGGACAGCACTTAACTTAACATATATATATATATATATATATATATATATATATATTGTTGTTGTTGTTAAGTGCTGTCCAGTCGGTATCCGACTCATAGGGACCCTGTGTACAATAGGCGAAACACTATTGTCAGTGCTTCTCTGGTGTTCATAGGGTTTTCAATGGTGGATTGATTTTTGGGAGTGGGTTACCAGGTCCTACATACATACATACATACGTACATACACAAATATACATACATACATATATGCTATAAATCTTGTGACTGCCTTTTACTTTACTAAACATAATATAATAAATCCAACTTGCAATAAGGCAGATAGATACATAAAAGCAGCATATGTGTGTGTGTGTGTATATAGTACATATATGTGTACATATATGTGTGTGTATATAGTATATATATGTATGTATGTATTTGTCAGGTAGGCTAAGAATAATTTTGAAAGTTATTTTTTTCCATTTATAGAAAACAAGATTTAGAAAATCTAATTGATGTACATAGGTACAAATAGAAATGTGAGAGACATCTTGTGAGTCACATTCTAATTCCTTGGAATGCTGGAATTCACATACTTAAAATGCATACGAGAGGCTATGTGGGGGGGGGACTTATATTTGCTATTTTTTTCTTGTGACTAAAGTGTTAAATACTAAATTTATTTTCTTAGGAGATTATTCTAGGGAAATCCATCTTAATGAATTCTTCTTTGGAATAGAAAACTAGTTTAAAAGATTCTCCTTGTACCTTTCTAGTCTTACATTGTCCCCATATATCATGCTGAATATGAGAAGTCAGCAAGTTAAAAAGTGTTCTCAGGATGTGACAAATTAATTTATTCATCACTAAGGCCATTTAATTTTTATTTTCAGTACTGGAGTATTGAACTCAGGGCCTCATGGATGCTTTGTAAGCACTCTACCACTGAGGTGCACTCCTGGCTCATTTTTTACTTTGTCTTTTGAGACACAATCTCATTAAGTTACACAAGCTACTTCTAGCCTCAGACTTACAATATTCCTGGCCCCATCTCTGAAATCACTGAAATTACAAGCGTATGCCACTGCATGTGGCAGGATTTTTAAGCCCTAATATTGAATGTGTGTTGGGGTTTAGTTCAGTTGGGACAGCGCATGCTCTGAGCTCTCTGAGGATCCATGTTCGATCTCTAGCACTGCAAAAAATAGGAGAGGGATGTGGCAGTCCACTCTCAAAACAATACTGAAACAATCAGACACTGAAAACCTTAGGAAGGTCACTATGAGCTGGACCTAACTGGACAGTGCCTAACAACAACAACAGCAACAACATTGAGTGTATCACTGGAAAAATAAATTAATAGCTTGACTATGTGTTATGTAGGTACTTTTCAGAGAAATCTCATTTGATATGACTTTTTACTGATAAACTAGCTAATACTTCTGTAGATGATTAAGCAATAATTTAAATTATATTGACACTTTAATAAATCTTAAGTACTAGCCTTATGGATATATTATTTGTATCTGGTATATTTTGTCTTGGGAGTAGATTCTACATGCTGTAATTGCAATTCTGTATTTAAATAAGGAAGAATGGTGTCAGGAACTGCTAGTCATCCCCTAATATCTGTTCTAAATTTTGAGCAATAAATTAAAAATTTAACTTGGCACACTGAGATCCAGTATAGGACTAGAGGTTGGCAAGTCTTCACTGCGGCTCACGTTATATGGCCACAGAAGTAAATTCTGGCCAAAAGAACAAAATCATAAGCACTTACAGAAGCACTTAGATATACTTGATGTTGTCACTTGTCCATTTACTGACTTTGCCATACATATAACCTGGAATGCCTGCAGCGGTAGCCCTGTGGCATCCGATCCCATCAGATCTCGGAAGCTAAGCAGGGTCAGGCCTGGTTAGTACCTGGATGGGAGACCACCTGGGAACACCAGAAGCTGTAGGCTTGGGAGAAGGACCTGGCAACCCACTCCCAAAAATCAATCTGCCATTGAAAATCCTATGAACAGCAGAGAAGCACTGACAATAGTGTTTCCCCTGTTGTACAGAGTGTCGCTATGAGTGGGATACCGACTCGATGGCACCTAACAACAACAACAAAACATAACCTGGAACAGAGTTTCCACCCAGAACCCAGGGGCTAAGAGTAGATTTATAAGCTTGGAAGAGTCTATTTCCCTAGGAATTTGTGGACCAGAGTTGGATTATATGTCTGTGTACAATCACCTGAGGGAAATAAATTTCCATTTTAGTTATGCTAATTTTATTTTAGTTTTCTCTACTGTCCATACCCCCCAAAAAAACTCACTTAATACAAGAATACTTAAAAGCAACAGGTCATAAGTATACTTTAAAGAATGATGATATACACCTTACCATCATGCACCTCTTAGGGACTTATCTACCTGCAGCCATACCATTGTGACATCCAATCCCGTCAAATCTCAGAAGCTAAGCAGGATGAGGCCTGGTTAGTGCTTGCTTAGGAGATCACCTGGGAACACCAGGTGCTGTAGGCTTGGAAAAAGGACCTGGAAATGCACTCCCAAAAAACAATCAAACATTGAACATCCTGTGAATAGCAGAGAAACACTGACAATAGTGTTTCGCCTGTTGTACACAGGGTCTCTATGAGTCAGACACTGACTGGAAGGCACTTATCTACAACAACAAAGGATTTATCCAATGACTTAATTCTTACTTCCACATATTGGAATTTATATGAAGCATAAATTTGACAGAGGCCCATTTTTGCTTAGTCCATGAACTAAGAATGTTGTTTTTATTTCAAAGGGTTGTAGAACATATAAAATAAGGAATACACAAAGAAGACTACACATGGCCTATATGACCTACTTTACTTTCACAGTGAAATTATGTGGTCCACTAAGCAATAAACTAGTGTGTTGCAACATTCACTGAAAATAATTTTTTCCAAAGATTATCATTTTTTATTTCAAAGTTCTTGTCCTTATCATGATATGATGATATCTATAATGGAATGTAGATATTAATCATACACAGCTAAGAAAAAGGGGTTATTTGATTCTCAAGATATTACTGGCTGTTTTGTGTCTTATATGGCTTCTTTCTTTTTCTTTTTCTTTTGTTTTTGTTTTTGTTTTTGTCTTGACAAGCTTCTGATATGTAGCCTTGGCTGACTCTGAACTTGCATTTCTCCTGACTGGGCCTCCCCACTGCTGGGATTACAGGTGTTTATACCATGCCTGGCTATACATCCTCACTTCAACAAATATAGTCATTTTAAGTGAGGTCTGCTGTTGTCACAGCAGCTCATGCAAAATAACACTTACAATAATATGATCAGAAGCTTCAGGGTTCTAGTTAGGATACCATCGCTAGCCACAGTCTCGAGTATACATGAGTGGATCTATTATTGGCAGCTTAGCTATGTCTGTGCATATTAGTCACAGTTATGCAGAGAAGAGACCAACAGGATAGATAATATATAGGTATGAAAGGGGATGTAATATAACAATTGACTTATGTGGGGATGGAGGTGAGGAAGTTCCATGGTCTGAGGAGTTCACGCGGAAGAACCAGAAACTCTGCTAATGTAATTTAGTTCAACACTAAAGTCTTGAGAAGCAGAGCTGGAAGCATATGTACAGGCAGCCCTGGAAAGACTAAGGGCCAGAAGTGCTAAGGGCAAAGGAAAGGAAAAGATAGACATCTCATGTTACCAGCTATCTGAGAATCCCTTAGCCTAGTAAAGCTGAAACATTATTGTGGTAGTATCCTATTTAGACACTCTGGCAAAACCAGACTATGAAAATGATGATCAATGAGCAGCCATGAGTTACAATACCTTGAGAATCTACCGTGGGATTCTAGACAAGAACACTGTCCCCCTCCCTGGAGACAACGCTCCGGTTACTGTGTGATCTGGAGATGTGATAAGTCCTTGTTTCAACCAGTATGAGACTTTCTAACAGGCAGACTTGCTCTGGCACTCTTTGTTGGCATAGTTAAGATTTCCTCACAACTGTATTAGAAACTAAAGCTCTTCCCAGCCAAGATTTGTTCTTTATTCCTCTCTTTTCATAGGCATCCAAAGTCCATCACAGGTTTGGAAACTCTCCCTCCTCCTCTGCTCTGTCTCCTTGGACTTTCACATGTCTTATTCACAATAAACCCCTAGCACCACATAAAAAGGGAAAAGGGCATGGCAACCCGGCTTCCGAAGCAACCTCGAAACAGTCAGCCACTGAAAACCCTATGGATAGCAGAGAAGCACTGACATAGTGCAGGGCACAGCACAGTGTCGGGGAGTATTGCCTTCTGTTGTTTAGAGCGTCGCTATGAGTTGGACCCAACTCGATGGCATGTAACAACAACAAAATATCATCAGTTAATTTTTAATTGTGGGAAACTATTGAAAGCAGACAACTTTTTGCATGCTTAATGAAGTATCTCCTCTGCCTCAACCCTCTCTCTCCACATTGTTAATATTTTCTTAACCTGGACTGAAAAATCAGTTAAAACAGCAAAACACCCATACTGAAGTTGCATAAATTATATACACTTGAAAAAATGATTCAATAGTATTTTTTCGTCTGTGAAGAAAATAAACAGATAAACTTCACATAAACAAACAAACAAAACTTCCTTTTTTTAATGTCCAGTGCCTGGATTTTAAAGACTTTCCCAAAATGTGTTTTTCAGATAAGCTCAGTTAGATGCTTCAAGGATTAGAAGAGAGTACTTTTTCATTTTGTTTTGCTTTATTGGTTGACATTTACTAACATAAAATGACTATTGAGTAAACAGGTATATGGAAATTGCATGGGGCCATGAAGTCTGCTTTTTCTTTCACAAACTAATCCCTTTTCTCTTGTACTCAGTAACATAATAGGCCATAGTTCATGGGTATGCAATGCCAGCTAGCATTCTATGGATGGAATCAATAGCATAATCCTATTAAATTCTGTAAAACAGTGTACTTTATAATATAAAGTAGAATTGTGATTGATTTTTTAAAGTAAATGTTGTTGGTAGTTCTATATTCCACTTAGATCACAATAACTTTTAAAGCAGCTATATTCTCTTTGCCGGATCATGAATTTTCTTTTATTTTTCTTGATTTTATAAACTTTGCCTATGTAGCCTAATTAAATGACATTAACTTTTGGCTTAACTTTTTGCTTAAAATTGCCTTGGCTTTATCCTAACTTCTGAATAGAAAACTGAATCCCTGATTTTAAGTTTCAGCCACTTTTCTAAAACACTCCTGGTTAAAAACAATAGCTCTTAGACAATGGCAGTCTTTTCATAACAGTTTCATTCTTTAGGTCTGGAATTATTATAACCACTTAGAAATAAAGAGTCATTGTTCAGCAAGTACACATAATGAGAGAAATACCAGCTATTTATGTCATTTCTTTACTAATTAATTTCTCTGTTTAATATTTGGGTCAATGTCCTATTAAATGCTAAACATTTCAATTACCCCCATATATAATGACATTTTCTACTGAGGCCAAATTTCTAACATTTAATAATTGACCATCCCTCATGTGATTGAAATATTAAGACATTGGTTTAAAGGGTATGATAACATACTTGAAAACCTTTAAACATCATGAAACTCCTTGGAAACATAAAACATCATTTTTCTCTGAGTGTAATGGCATGTGATAAAAATAAATCCATTCATGCTATGTCAGAATTCAGTATGTCCATAACAAAAAAGGCAAGCAATTTTCATTTCTGAGATGTTGTCTAATGTCTAGTAAGGTAAAGTTTTCTCCAAACATACTTCTGGCTTAACATTGATACACTCACAGCTCAATCAGGAAGGTAAAAAGTTCATTGAATTTGATTTCCTCAAAGACAATCAAAATTGAAAAAAAAAAGGGAAAATCTCTGTTGACTCCAAATGATGGACTCATGATTGATTTCTTTTCAGAAGTAAGAGGAATGATTTCAGAGTCCATATTAAAAAAAAGCATTGAAAACAAAATGAGACTATGTGGCACACCCAAAGTTATGAGGAAATATTTGGAAGACAGAGTGAAATGGGTTTAAATCAAGGAAGAAAATTTCAGTCCAAAGGATGCAAAAATAGGCTATCTGCAAAAGACAAGAAGAGTACTCAACTGTAGACGGGAGTTAGAAGAAATTAGAACTAAAAGTACAGCCCAATTCCATTTTATATGAACAAGGAACATTCCTGAAACAAAATTACATAAGAATATTATAGAAAATAAATGCTAATACAAAAAAATTCAAAAGCTAATTTGCATAACATCAAAATACAGAAAAAATATATATCAATAAAAGAGGAGGAGAAAACAATTGGCCATAGAAGATAAGTATGGCTTTATTTCACTTCATATGTCTCTCAGAAAGTTACTGGAACACTTTTTCACATTATACTTCCCTTAGGTTCTTTCAAACACATCATCAAAACAACCATTCCTTTGCAAACATGAACATTGACTTCATACTCACCATCTATTTGCCCTTGGTAGAAGATGAAAGTCCTTCTTTATGCTGCAGGCTTAAGAAGAATATCTAGATCACATAACTTAATTTGGATAAAAGGTATAAACAACCTCACTATCACTAGGTTTTCAAAAAGTTACTATTGAAGCCAAGCATGGTGGCACATACCTGTAATCCCAGTAACTCAGGAAGCTGAACCAGTAGGATCTCAAGTTCAAGGCCAGAGACAGCCTGGGCAATTTTGCAAGATCTAGTCACAAATTAAACAAATAAACACACAAACAAATAAATAAATAAAATTTAAAAGGGGGGTTGTTGGTGAAGCTCAGTAATAGAGAACTTTCTTAGCATGTGAGAGACCTTGGGTTCAACTCTGAATACTGCAACAACCACCACAAAATGCTGTAGATATTAAAATAAGGGGCAGATTTTATTAAAATGTTCTATTTCAAAAGTCTTTGGGAAAACTTGCTCTTTCCTTCCCTTCAGAATATGTAGTTTTGTACCTGAAAAAATATTATAAAATACCACAATCTCATCTCACCACTTGTAGAATATACTTTAAGCAATTGTTTTGAGCTACATTATTTAGCTTTATGAAGTTTTTGTCTAGCAATAATTTCATTTGAGTATGTCTATGTAGACAACACTTAGCAATATTCAAGCATAGGGATATCTGATATTTCCAATGATCTTCACAATACATTTATAACATTGGCAAAGCAAATTATTTCTTTCAATATTGAGTAATTTATAACCTAAGTTAGACTTTAAGAATGGCACCCTGATATCTTTATGTGTACATATAAAGAGCATTTTATACAGCCACTGTTTAATTAAAATCTTCAAATAAAATTTCAAATTATTTTATATAATATCATCTATGATCATTTACTTGTTTTGTGTTTTTGTAAGAGAAATTAATGAAATAAGCTAAATGTTGTTGTTGTTGTTAAGTGCTGTCATGTCAGTGTCTGACTCATAGCCATCCTACATACCCTACATACAACAGGTGAAGCATTACTGTTAGTGCTTCTCTGCTGTTCATAGGGTTTTCAATGGCTGATTGGTGTTTTGGGAGATGAGGGAGTGGGTTGCTGGGTCCTTCTCCATAAGCTAAGTAGCTATCAATAAGTTCTAATTAAATAGTGATTATATCATATAATATTGTTTCATATTTAATGAAACAAAGATAATTAAAGAAAATTACAAGGTGAAATGATTTTTACCATCAGCAGTTAGGTCCAAAAAGTAAGGCACAAAATTGTGTGTGGAGTCCAGTAACTTTTTAATATTTTTATAAAACAGGAGAGAAGAAAAAAATACGTTCCTTCTCCTCATTATTTGTATATATTGTTGTTAAGTGTCATTGAATCAGATCTGACTCATAGTGACTCTACATACAACAGAATGAAACAATACCTGACACTGCCATGCACAAGATCTTTTTTGTGCTTAAGCCCATTGTTTCAGCCACTGTGTAAATCCATCTAGTACAGAGTATTCCTTTTTTATTTTATTTTATTTTATTTATTTATTTTTATTTATTTATTTATTTATTTATTTTTGCTGACTTGCCACTCTCCCAAACATAATGTTCTTCTCCAGGGACTGGTCTCTCCTGACAACATGTCCAAAATATGTAAGATACAGTCTAACAATCTTTGCTTCCAAGGAGCACCCTGACCGCCCTACTTCTAGGACAAATCTGTTGGTTCTTTTTGCGGTTCATGATATATTCAATATTCATCCTCAGCACCAAAATTCAATTCTTCTCCTTTTTCCCTTATTTACCATCAGTTCACAAACATATGATGCATTTGAAAATATCATGGTATGAATTAGGTGCACCTACCTCTTCAATCTGTATACGTAGTATAAATAAACATACAGAGTGCCAAATATTTAATATATTTTTAGTACGTATTATTTTGTTTTTGTTGTTGCTAGGTGTTGTCAAGTCACGTCTGACTAATAGCGACCCTATGTACAACAGAACAAAATGCTCTCAAAACACTGTGCCATGTCTGGCACTATTTTCAGTGCTTTTCTGCTATTCATAGGAAATATATATTGCCTTACATTTTCTAAATATCAGTGGAAAAAATCACAAAAAATGTTCACATATGTTATCTATGGGAACAATAACAACAGGAGATAGAAGCTTTATAAGATAACCTTTTTAAATGTATTTCAAATAAATATAGTTATATCACTTATTTAGTAAATAAATGTATAAAAATATGTGTAAAAATAAAAAATAAACTACGTTATCTCTATTATATGCTTACATCTATTTAAATGGAACTATACAGAAATAGTGATAGTGACAGAAATATCAATACATCATAAGACTAATTATTTAAGTAGTAACTTATCAAATATTACCTACTTAATAACATGGGGATGTGATTTTTCCTGCCTATGAACACAAGTTTGCTAAATTATACTACATTCAAAACTAATATTGATACATACTAATTAATGAATGAGACTGAATTTAATTGTCATAATGGATATCATGGGCTGGGATTTAGCTCAGTTGGTAGAGCACTGCGCTGCAGTCTCTGAGGTCCAGAGTTCAATTCCCAGCACCGCATAAATGGGAGAAGGGCCTGGCAATCCATTCCCAAGGCAATCCCGAAACAGTCAGCCATTGAAAACCCTATGAGGGTCGCTATGAGTCAGATACCGACTTGATGGCACCTAACAACAACAACAATAATGGATATCATATACTAATTTTTATATCCTCACTCTTGGAAAAATTTTTTCATTGAAATCTCAGTGCAAAATAAAATAAAATAAAATAAATCCCTTTACCTTGGCTTACAATGCCCTGTGCAATCTGGTTCTCATTTACTACTCAAACATCACCTCATTTCCTACTGTTTCTGCATAGTCTCCAGCTAGTCTTAAATTCAAAAATGCACATTCGTCAGGGTCCTGGCTCTGGTGGTCTCTGCACCCTAAAAAACTCTTCCCTCTGATTTCAGCTTGCATCTTTGGTTCTTCTTGTCATGCAGAATGCAATTTGAATGTTGCCCTTCAGAAACCTTCTCTGAGGACTCTATATTCAGAAAGCAGTTTGGATTTTTAACATTCATGAAACCATATCTGAATAATTATATAGCCTTGTTTCTAAATATATATATGATTTTTCCTGAATAGAATGGAATCTTTATCAGAGTAGTGAGAGAGAAGGAAGTAATCCAAGGACTTGGGACACAGACAGCACAGCTTGAGTTTGTTAAACAAACAAACAAAAAAGTGCCAGTTTATGGCACCAACAAGACGTAGGACTGTTCAGACAGGGATCCCTGCTCAAGGAACTAACACAAAACCTTGAAGTTTTGACTCCCCTTGTGGGCTTTTCACGTAAATTGGGGGCAATGGCATGCTCAGTAAGTTAAGTTGTAAAACTCCCAGGGCTCCCATCTAAACAGTAAAACTCCATCCCAAGGGCAGAACTTAGGTGACAACCATCTAAGAAAAACAATAAAAGAAACTCAAACCCTGAACAGCCTGCTTACTCTCCCATGAGTGGCCTGCTCTTCTTGTGAGGGCATATCTTTCCTTAATTCCTTTTCTATAATAAACTTTATTCCTGCTACTGTCTGTGTATGTATGTGCGTTGCTTAAATTCTTTTATATGATATTGCAAGGACTGAGCTAATAGAGGGTAATAGGCAGGAAGGAAGGGAATTAAGAGGCCTTTGTGACCATCTATACCCCAGCCATCTGTTTCTGAGCCATTTGCTTCTCAGCCACCTGAGACATGAATAACAATGTGAGTTTCCTCTGATACAAAAGCCTGGAACTGTTGGTCAGTGCTTCCCTGATAGAGAATATCCTTGAAAATAGCCTGGAGTCTAGAAGATAACATTCTTTTTCAGATTACTTGGTCTGTAACCTCTAGCACCTTTACAAATGGTATAATCTCTAACCAGAACTCTGTTTACATATTCAGGCTGCAGGGGCATCCCATGGCAGCACTTGGGAAGAGGATTCTCTTTTGAACCAAGACTCCTCCTGTGAGAGAGGGAAAGGCTTGTTTTACAGTCAGGATGAGCCAGCCTAGCCCAAGGGGCAGGAGCAACCCTCCACATCTAAAGACACGATCAAAGGGAAGGGAGAAATACCTGTCCCTTCAATGAGATAGGGACTTAAAAACCCCAAAAGCTCCTGCCTTGGATGCAGAGTCCACATGTCCTCAGCTTCCACTGTTTTTAGCAGAGTCTGCTGAGTCCAGACATCCACAGAAATCCGCAATGGCTGCCATTTGCAGTATCTAGTCATCTGCAGCTTAAGCAACGTTCAGAGCAAGCTACAGAAGTCCTCCGGTGTCCACAGCTGTGTGCAGTTCTACACAGGTGTTCAGAGATGCCTGCAGCCTCTCTGATGGACCTTTATGATTCCTGAACCTCCAGCTCTGAGGTATAAATGGATCTTCACTGCTGGACCTGCTGGACCTGACTGCTTTCTGATGTCTATGTCGAAAGCACAACTTTCTCTTTACCTATCCATCTTCTCTCTCCTCTCATGCTGACCTAACTCCCCAGCCTATTCCTCCTCTCCTCTCTCTCTCCATGATGGCCTACTCCTGTAACCTGCTTGCCCCAATCCTATCTTCTCTGGTTCTTAATCTCTTCCTTTCAATTCCAAATAATCAGCCATTGAAAACCCTGTGAAGGTCCATATGAGTCAGTTCCCTTCTGGGTACACTTATAAAATCATTTATAAATGCGACCAAGAGCCACACTTTGCTGTCCACTTCCCTGACCCCTTCCAGGGAGCACAGTTAAACCAGAAGTCAGGCCTGTGCTCCCCAGTAACAGAAGGACCTGTCCACACATTAACAGTAAGAGTCTTGTTGGTCTTGGTCACTGCCACTTCTCCATCACAAAAGAAACAAAAGTACCATGTTATGGTAGCAACTATTAAATATTTGGGCTGAGGTTTAGGTCAAGTGGTAGAATACTGCTTTGCACTCTCTGAGGCACTCCCTGATCCTAGCACCTCAAAAAATGGAAAAAGGGCCTGACACTCCACTCAAAACAATCCCGAAAAAATCATCCATTGAAAACCCTATGAATAGCAGAAAAGCACTGACATAGTGTTGGGGCATGGCGCAGTGTTGGGAATGCTTTGTTCTGTTGGACATAGGGTTGCTATGAGTTAGAGTAGACATTTAGGCACCTAATAACAACAATAATATTTATTTATAAATGAATTCTAGAAGCCAGGCACAGTGGTACATGCCTCTAATCCCAGAGACTAGGGAGGTAGAGGCAGGAGGATGGGAAGTTCAAGGCCACAGGCAACCTGAATAACTTAGTGATGCCCTGTCTCAAAATCAAAAAGCTAAAAATGGGCTGAGGGTATAGCTCAGTGGTAAAGCACTTGCAAGGCAAGTGTGAGGCTCCCGGTTCAATGGCCCAGTAAGGCAAAACTAAATAAATAAATGAATAAAAATAAAAATGAATTCTAAAATAGTGAAGATTTATTACATTTTTAACAAAAATAAATTGAAGAGGAGATTAAATAATGTTCCCAAACCTAAATTCTCATTATAACATGATTTTGTAAATATCTATATATTGCTATCTGAGCAGGAGCAATATTTGTGTAAGGTCAGTGCCTGGTGTCCTTGGCTCTTTAGTAGCAAGTGATTTGATTAGCCCACAGCAAGGACCCTAAAACAAAACTATAAGGAACTTTAGTTATGCGAAGTTTACTAAGAAGTAAACTGCATTGATGGGAGTTACATACCTTTCATGTGAACTGGCATCCTAAATCTGAAAGACAATTTTTCCAAGTAAATATAGTAAGAAGGACTAGGGGCGAATTACCCACTCCTTATTTAATACAGGGCTGGGAGTTAGCTCAGTTGGTAGAGTGATGTGCTACAGTCTCTGAGGTCCTGAGTTCGATTCCCAGCACCACAAAAATGGGAGAAGGACCTAGCAATCCACTCCCAAGGCAATCCCGAAACAGTCAGCCATTGAAAACCCTATGAGGGTCACTATGAGTCGGATACCGACTCGATGGCACCTAACAAAACCTAACCTATTTAATACATTTCTAGTTATTCCTGTGGCATTTATAGTAATACAAGATTATAACTAATATGATAATAAATAAAAATAAACTATGATAATCCCCGGGCTGGGATTTAGCTCAGTTGTTAGAGCGCTGCGCTGCAGTCTCTGAGGTCCCAGTTCAATGCCCAGCACCGCAAAAATGGGAGAAGGGCCTGACAATCCACTCCCAAGGCAATCCCAAAACAGTCAGCCATTGAAAACCCTATGAGGGTCGCTATGAGTTGGATACCGACTCGACCATACCTAACAACAACAACAACAACATGATAATCCCCATCTTTCAGGCATCCCTTATTGAGGAGTCATTACACAGTATAGTTTTTTAAATGTGTACTTTCAGCCATATAGCAAGAAATCTAATGTTATTCTAAGTACAAGAAATACAAGAATGAATGAATGCAGAGAAAGTACATAGCTTATAAAAATGATTCCATCACATAGTGGTGGATTTAGATTATTCCCCAAAGTCCTTTTTACCTATTATTTTACATAAAAGTCTATATAAACTCAATATTCAAAATATTGTTTGTCCTTATATTAAGGCAATATTTGGACTGGTTCTTAGAGTCTAGCTGATGGAAGGAAGCCTAATTTTGTGCAGTATTACTCTGTGAGCTGTAAAAAAGAGTGTGAGATTCAAAGTGAGACAACCCAGGATTCACATGGATGCTTAAACTCATACTTACCACCTGCAAGTTCAAGTTACTTCAATTATCTTTACTTCCATGGTTGAAAAAAATGGCCTAACTGGGGTTCACATACACTTAATAATCACTAATATTTCTTGGAATAAATAGTCTAATAATTAGTAGTAACATTATTAATATTGCTTATAATAAATAATCTGGTTATTGTGATAATTAGTAGTAGTATTAATTTTGCTTATAATAAATAGCCTGCTTATTGTGATGTGATATATGCAAAACCTATAAAATGTACTGGAAATTACTTGACTTCATAATTTCAGTATCACATTTCTTTCACAAAACTTAAGTATTTGCAAAAATGCTGAAGAAATATTGAGGTAAAAATGAACCTTGGAAGTCACAATTATAAGTGAAAAAGTCCTCTTTTTAAATCACAATTCCTTATTTTTTAACTCTGGGTAAACAATGATTAGGTGGCACTCTTTGGTTTGTATGCACCCGTGAGACCATATTCATTAATTTAGATAGACTCTATTTTTTCTGGGCCAGGTCTGTACCATGATGATTGCAAAAATTTGAATACCACTCCCATTAAAGTTATCTCACCCTATCATTTCTTTCAAGACAATTATTTTCTACTTTCTCAACAGTAAAAGGTTGACATAAGCTAGAAGCAGTCAAGTGTATTGGTAAAATAAATATAAAATTGAATTTTTGAGTTTCAAGTTTGCCTACATTTTGAAACCTAATTTTGTCAATGCTAGCCATAAAAATTTGGGAAAGTCACTAAGTCACTCACTTTCTTCATCTGTGGAGGATGTAGGAAAATGAATAAAAATGTTTCATGAATTAAATGACATAAGATATATAAAAACCTTGCATATTGGCTGGGACTAAGGTAATTATATTA
>VMDO01018630.1:0-10250 GCA_007922755.1 Pedetes capensis
GAAACAGTCAGCCATTGAAAACCCTATGAGGGTCACTATGAGTCAGATACCGACTCGAGGGCATCTAACATAATATCATTTTGGCCCAACTATACAAATAATGTGTGATCATTATAAATTATTTATGTTGTTGTTGTTTTTAGGTGCTGTGGAGTTGGATCTGACTTATAGTGACCCTCATAGGGTTTTCGGTGGCTGATTATTTCAGGAGCGGATTGCCACATCCTTTTCCCATTTTTGCAATGCTGGGGATCAAACCTCAGTCCTCTGAGAGTGTGGAGCAGTGCCCTACCAACTGTTCTAAATGCCAGCCCTGAATTATTTATAGGTACATAAAAATTTTAAGTGACATCTAACCCCTTTACTGAGAACTAACCACCATTAATGTCATGTCATATTAATGTCATATAGTTAGGGGCTGAACCCAGAGCCTTGCACATACTTTGCAAGTGCTCTACCACTGAACTGCATTCCCAGGCCCTTTTTAATTTTTTATCTTGAGACAGGGTCTCTCTAAGTTACACAGGCTGCCTCTGGCCTCAAACTTGTGATCCTTCTGCCTCTCGAGTTGCTGGGATTATGAGTGTGCACCACCAGGCCTGGCTGGGGTGTGTTTATTTAGTTACAAAAAGTGTACAATGCAGCCTGGGTCGGTGGCGCACATCTGTAATCCCAGCGACTCAGGAGGCAAAGGCAGGAGGATCGCAAGTTCAAGACCAGAGGCAGTCTGCATAATTTAGCAAGACCTTGTCTCAAAAAGTAGAAAAAAATGGGCTGAGGGTGCAGCTCAGTGGTCCAGCACTTGAAAACATACAAGCGCGAGGCCCTGTGTTCAACCCCCAGTACCGCAAAACAAAACAAAAACAAAAAAGTGGGCAATGCAAGATGGTACATACAGTGTTGCAACCTACTTTTTCTTCCCTTCCTTCCTTCCTTCCTGCCTTCCTTCCTTCCTTCCTTCCTTCTTCCTTCCTTCCTTCCCTCCCTCCCTCCTTTCTCCTCTGCTTCTCCTTCTCCTTCTCCTCCTTCTCCTCCTTCTCCTTCTCCTCCTTCTCCTTCTTCTTCTTCTTCTCCTTCCTCTTCTTCGACAGAATCTTGTTGTGTAGCGTGGGTGGCCTAGAAATTGCTGCATAGCTAGGCTAGCCTGGAACGTGTGTGATCCCCCTGCCTCAGCCTCCTGAGTGCTGCAATTATAGGTGTGTACCACCATGCCCACCTTTGCAACCTACTTTTAAAAGGAAAGTGCTCATGTATTTTTCAAATGATTTCTTATCAGTCAGCATCCTCATTTGAAAAGCTTTTCTTGAAATAGAACATGCGCATAGAAAGGTGCATTTCATAAGGGAGTCGCTGGAGGGAATGCCTTTCACAAACTGAGCACACCCAGGTAACAATAAGGCGTGCAGATTCCCAATGCACTCCAAAGGCTTCTTTTGGTTCTTTCCAACCCCAACCCACCCCCAAACCAAGTGTCTCGCTATGCTAACTTCAAACAAGGAAGACTCACTCTGCTTTTTCTACACTTTACTCAGCACCATGTCATAAGCAGTCTTCTATATCCAGTTTCTTTGATCGAAATCATGTTTGTGAGAGGCATTCATGGTATTGTGTGCGGGGATAAGTTGGTTATTTTCCTTGCTGTATATTATTCCACTGTGTTAATATACCTACTACTTTTCTCTTATTGATGCACATTTGGGTAGCTTCCAGAGTGGGGTTCTTATGAGCGATGTTCAGTAAACATTCTAGTACATGTCTTTTGGAAAACATATAGGGTTGGGGACATAGCTCGATGGTAGAATCTGTGCTTAGCCCGCGTGAGACCTTAGGCTTGGTTCCAAGCATTGCACAAACATACAGAGAAAATATATGTTTCAGTTGGGTCTATATCCAGGCACGGAGTAGCTGGGTCATAGAGCAGGCATATATCTAGCTTTAGTAGAAACTGCTAAGTAATTTTCCAAAGCAGTCGATCATTTACTACCTCTGACAGCAGTGTGAGCGTGTGGCAGGTCCAGATGCTCCACATCCTCACCAGCACTCGGTGTATCAGTCATTTTCAGTCGTAGCCCTTCTAGCGGGCATAAGGCTCCTCTTGCAGTTTTTATTATTTATTTATTTTATTTTATTTTATTTTTTTAATTTTCAGACAGCGTCTTGCTAAATTATGCAGACTGCCTCTGGCCTCGAACTTGCGATCCTCCTGCCTCTGCCTCCAAAGCTGCTGGGATTACAGGCATGCGCCACCACACCCTGCTCCTCTTGCAGTTTTAATTTGCTTTTCTTTATGGACAATAAGTCAAGCCCCTTTTCAAGTGCTTCTTGGCCACTTGTATGTCTTCCTTTAGGAAGTGTCTGCACAAGTCCTTTGGTTATTAAAAAAAATTAGGTTGCCTGTCTTATATTACATTTTATAGGCATTGCATCAATAATGTAAATTTTCAGGAGGGAAATAGATTCTTTGAATAAAATCTTACATGCACGAAGTGACATAGGAAAAGGAGAACAGCTGGGTTTCCCTGGCTGTCGGGAGGATGAAGCTTAAACAGCCTTCTAGAACACGTGTATGGAACCCCTAGGAACTGAAGGATCCCAGTTTGAGAAACTCCTGAATTTGATGCTCTTTCAGCCCTCTCCTCCAGTGTGTCTGTCTCCTTTGCAGTTGCAGAGAAATAGCTCTCCTTCTCCCCCCTAGGAAAACTTCTCTCTTCTCCTGTCCCCACCCAAATGGAAAACAATAAACACGTGCAGGTGTTGAGCACTTAAGGTGCCACACCAGGTGCCCACTTCATGAGGGGTCTCTTGACACAAATACAGGGGTCTGTGGTGCCTCTTTAAGATTTGCAGCTGGTGCATTGAGGCTGCAAGAGGCTCAGTGGCTTGCCTGGCATGCGGAGCAGGGGAAGGCAGATGTGACCCTTAGGTCCCTTGCTCTGGCTCTGCTGACTGGGTCACGGTGCTGGCTGTGCCTGCCCTGTTGGGCTCCAGAGATTCTCAGGAGAAGTGGGAGTGAAAGAACTTTTAATAAGAGGCTTCTGCTGGGTGTGGTGGCTCACGTCTGTAATCCCAACAGCTCGGAAGGCGGAGGCAGGAGGATCGCAAGTTCAAGACCAGAGGCAGTCTGCATCACTTAGTGAGACCCTGTCTCAAATAAAATAAAATAAAATAATGGGCTGAGGGTGCAGCTCAGTGGTCCAGCACTTGCAAAGCATGTAAGTGCGAGGCCCTGGGTTCAACCCCCAGTACCACAAAAAAAAAAAAAAAAAAAAAAAAAGAGGCTTCTGACAACTGGTATGTTCTATTTCCTGACATAGATGGGGTTACATGTATGTTCTGTGTTAATGTGCTGAATTGTACATTTATGCTATAAGCATATTTTACATGTCTGCTATACTTCACAATGTTGTTGTTGTTAGCTGCTGTCGAGTCGTGTCTGACTCATAGCGGCCTTTATAGGGTTTTCAATGGCTGACTGTTCCAGGATTGCCTTGGGAGTGGATTGCCATGTCCGTTTCCCATTTTTGTGGTGCTGGGAATCAAACTCGGGACCTCAGAGACTGCAGAGCAGCGCTCTACCAACTGAGCTAAATCCCAGCCTATACTTCACAATTGTTGTTGTTAGGTGCCGTTGAGTCGGTATCCGACTCATAGCGACCCTCTGCACAACAGGGGAAACACTATTGTCAGTGCTTCTCTGCTGTTCATAGGGTTTTCAATGGCAGATTGATTTTTGGGAGGGGGTAGCCAGGTCCTTCTCCCAAGCCTACAGCTTCTGGTGTTCCCAGGCGGTCTCCCATCCAGGTGCTAACCAGGCTCGACCCTGCTTAGCTTCCGAGATCTGACGGGATCGGATGCCACAGGGCTATGGCTGCAGTCATACTTCACAATAGAGAGAAATAAAAGATCGGTCAGTACCCTCCATTCTGGCCTTGGTTATGCCTTCCCCGTGAAGGAACAAGAGTTCCTAATTGGTTCTGGCGTCTGTATCTCTGAGGATTGGCAAGAGGAACGTGGGAGGGAGAATGCCTGTCTCAGAGCAGTTGAGGTCCCTGGGACCAGCAGGATGAAGTCTTCTCCATCCGTTCAGGACACATGTCCAGCTCCCAGGCAGGGCAGAAAGCCCTCTGTGTTGGCTGAGGACGTGGAGGCACACTGGGGCCAATGGATAAGATGCAGATGCTCATGGACATGGTGACAGCTGCCATATATAAATGTCACCAACCAGCTGGCTGGGGTCTTTTTGCTCTGCCTGGATAAAAATCATGAGTAGGTAAGGAGAAGCCCTTCAAATGCTGGCCTTAAGCAGCGGTTGTGTCTTTGGGTGTGTGACTGTGGTGAGCAGTGTCAATGGGCAGGTTGGGCAGCAGCCAAGTGGCACTCTCTAGTATTACAGGTCCCATGTAGGTTCATGCCATGGTATTTTCAGTCACGTCATATGGTTATGAAAGCTGGACATTGAACAAGAGAGAAGAATTAATGCTTTCAAATTATGGGGCAGGAGAAAATTATTGACTATACCATGGACTACCAAAAGAACCAACAGATCTGTCCTAGAAGAAGTGCAACCAGAGTGCTCCTTGGAAGTAAGGATGGCAGACTACATCTTACATAATTTGGACAGTAGTTGGGAGGGATCAATCCTCAGAGAAAGACATCATGTTTGGGAGAGTGGCAGGTCAACAACAACAACAAAAAGGAAAACCTCCACCAAATAGATTGACACAGTGTGTGCAACAAGGGGCTTAAACATAAATAAGATTGTGTACCTGGCACAGAATAGGGAACTGTTCTGTTCCACTATACATAAGGTCTCTATGGGTTGGACTCCACTAGATGGCACCTAACAATAACAACAGTGTGTGATATCAGGAGGCACCTGATGTTGATTTGTCTCAGTTTTGAGCACATTCAGGGAACTTCTGATGCCAAGACTTTCTACAGTAGTTACTGCTTTGTGATTATGAAGGTATACTGTTAGGAGGGTAAGCTGAGTCTCTAAACAATCTATTCTCCATCATACATTTAGCCAAGGTTTAAGCATCCATTAATGACTCATGCCTGAATCTGTTCCTAAAACAATGACTGCAGAATAATTCTCTATCATTCCTTTTATATCTTTTAGTTGGCACTCTGTAGTAAGGAGAGCTTTCCTTTCACTCTATTTACTTACTTCTCTGTTCGTATTTATTTGCTTTTGCTATGCTGGTGAATCAAACCTAGGACCTCATACATGAAGACTTACCACTGAGCTGTACCTCAGCCCTGTTTGTATTCATTGATCTGCATGAAGTTATAGATTTTTGTTTCAGCATGGAGTTATAATGCATTACTGTTATTATTTATTTTCAGACTTAAATTGTCCTGGACTTGGCCAGTGGGAACCCCTTAAAGCTGGCTCGTGTATTCTTTTAACACATCTTGGCATTCTTTGTGTATATCAATATTATCCCCCCAAATTTCACATGGTGAAGTCCTATCTCTTAGTACCTCAGTGTGACTGTCTGTGAAGATAGCGTTTTTAAAGCAGTAACTAAGGTTAAACAAAGTTCTAAATTGAGTCCTACTGTATGACTAAGTACCTTCTAAAAAGAGGAGGTTAGGACTCAGACATGCCGAGAGAAAACCTTGGAAGAAGACAGCCATCTGTAAGCCCTGCTAAAACCGTGACCTTGGGTTTTCTGCCTTTGGAATTCTGAGAAGATAAATTTCTGTTGTGTGAGGCATGCTGCCTGTGGTATTTGTTATGGCAGCCCTACGAAGCCAATACAGCGGCAATGTCCATGCTTTCTGCTTACACAGACCCGTACTCAGTGTGACCTTGCATCGTTCCGTTTTCTTAACAATCCTGAAACAATCTGCCATTGAAAACTGCATGAATAGCAGAGAAGCACTGACCTAGTGCCCGGCACAGCACAGTGTCGGGGAAATGCTTTGTTCTGCTGTACATGGGGTCACTATGAGTTGGACTGACTGGATGGCACCTAAGAACAACAGTGTATACAGGGTACCAACAATGTATGCCCATTTTAAAAGATATCTATGTGTTACTTTTCAAAGTTCAATTGACTTACGGTAGCATAGCAACGTGTAGCATGACGTTGCCGCAACAGATGGCGTGAATTGAATGTCTGAGCCACTGTGCATCAGGCAGGACAGTCATAGAAAATGGTGGAAGCACTGTGGTCATTGGAGGAGTGCAGGACATTTTGAAGTGGTATTTGGAATTCAAGAACATTATGGAAGTACAAAAGTTGAGTATTAAACATGCCTAACGATTACATAGGGCTGGGATTTAGCTCAGTGGGTAGAGCGCTGTGCTGCAGTCTCTGAGGACCTGAGTTCAATTCCCAGCACTGCACAAATGGGAGAAGGACCTGGCAATCCACTCCCAAGGCAATCCTGAAACAGTCAGCCATTGAAAACCCTATGAGGGTCGCTATGAGTCGGATACCGACTCAACGGCACCTAACAACAACAACAACAACGATAACATGTGTTCATAATAAGTGTGAGATGCGTGTATGTGATGTGTGTAGGGGGAACCATGAGAAGCCTTGAACAGCAGCAAGTCTTCCCTCTGCTATGGTAACCACTTTGAGCACTTGCAATTGCAGGAGTCAAATGTGATTTGCTACCAGTATATGTTGAGCATTAGAGTTTTAATACAGTTTTTCCTTTCTTAAAATGTGTGTACATTTTTGGCACCCTCTGTATATATGTGGGCCTTTTGTGACAGCAGGATTAGTAAGTCTAAAGGTAAGAGTGGCTTCTTGTTGCTAAAGAGCCATTCAATGAGGGTTGTGTGCATGTGGGTATGTGTGTAATACTCATATTGGCCAGTAGGTGTCAGCATCCCACTGGTCCACCACTCCAGGATGGCTGTTTTTGGGGGAATTGCTTCCCTCTAGCAGGAACCCTATGGGAGAAGGGCCTGGCAATCCACTCCCAATCCACTCCTGGCAATCCCGAAACAGTCAGCCATTGAAAACCCTATGAGGGTCGCTATGAGTCGGATACCGACTCAAGGGCATCTAACAACAACAACAACAACAAGCAGGAACCCAGGCAACTCCAGCAAGGGTGAGGTCTCCTCTCTGTTGGATGTCTTTCCCAAGCTTTTATAAAACAATGCTTAGCTTTCTCCCCTTTCTTGAAGGCACTCACTGAAAAAACTAAGCCAAGTAGGAGAGAAGAAAAATCACCCATGGAACTGCCTTCTAGATAAAACAACCGTTGTATCCTTTAGTTCATTGTTAACCTTTTGGTCTTTTTCTGGTGTAGGTTTAAAATGGCAATAGCTGATAATATGTGACAGGTGCTGGTCTAAAAGTTTTATATGATCAATACATTTAGTCTTCCTATAACTCTAGAAGGTAGGGACTATTCTTTCCTGGGATAGCCACCTGGTCTAAAGGCAAGGGATATGGGATGTGGGAATAGGGTTCAAGGATATATGCCCTGTGGAACTGTCAAAGGGAGGACAGCTGCTCCTTGTGAGAAGCAGGACATGGGACCAGGTGGCCTTTTAGGGTCCTTTCTGGATTGAAGTTTCCATGAAACCTGGAACTTGTTTTCCCGTGACTCAGTGCCTTTGCACGTGCTGCCTCTGTGGCCTAGAACGCCCTTCCTCTTCCAGGCATGGAAAATCCCTTGGCGCTGTTCAAGGTAGAGTTCAATGTCGCCCTTCCTGGCTGCCTGAGGATGGAGCCCCTGGCTCCTCTGCCTTCCTCCCAGCACCTCTGTGTCATCCTCTATTAGGCCTTCATTGTTGGGGGTCACAATTTGTCTCTTTACCTGTCTTTAGGACTCAAAGGCAAGTTTCTAAAGAGGTTTCTATCCCTGCACCTGCCACAGAACCTGGCAGGGGGTAGGTGCTCAGTAAATATATTGTTGTTGTTGTTAGGTGCTGTCGAGTCGGTATCTGACTCATAGCGACCCTCACAGGGTTTTCAATGGCTGACTGTTTCGGGATTGCCTTGGGAGTGGATTGCCAGGCCCTTCTCCCATTTTTGTGGTGCTGGGAATTGAACTCGGGACCTTAGAGACTGCAGTGCAGCGCTCTACCAACTGAGCTAAATCCCAGCCCCAGTAAATAGTGAATGAAAATATGGTAAAGGGGCAGACGGAACATCACTTGTGCGATGCTGCGCACCGACATGGGCCTTGTTTTCTGTTCAATGCCTTCCTGTTCCTTCTTCCCTCTGGACTCTCCTCCTGCTGCCCTCTGAGCCCTGTAACCTCCATCCTGGGCCTCTGGTGGGAAATGGCAACAACCTCACCCCAAACTTCCCAATTGTGGCAGCTCAAGCCAAATGGTTCCCTCGCCTGCTCCAGAAGGCGGAGGGGTTTGCCCTCCCTAGCCTCTCTTTATGGGACTCTCTCTCCAAGACAGTCTTTGAGGCCAACACAAGGGCCATTCTGGGCATCATGCGGCCTGGGAATGGCCCACCATGTGGGGAGCAGGAGGATGGCATCCCTGGCTGTGGGATGCCTATCTTTCTCTCTCTCTGCCTACCTGAATTCTAAAGTGTGGACATGGTACACTCTGTAACTTTGTTTCACTCTCCAAAGCAAAAACAAAAACAAAAACAAAATAGCCCCAAATAAAACCCAAAGGGCACAGGCTATTGTCAAAGGTCTTCAAAGATGGGAAGAATAGAACCATTTTAGTTTGTTTGGTTTGGTGTCAGGAGAGAGGATCTTGCTATATAGCCCACGCTGGCCTTGAACTTGAGATCCTCCTGCCTCAGCCTCCTAAGTACTGGAGTTACAGGCCTGTGCCCCTATGTCCAGCACTTTCTTTTGAATGAGAAAGAGGCAGATGTTGGTGAGGTAGGCATAAAATCTCTTATCTGTCTAGAACATTCTTTTGCTACTTCTTTTGGAGACTGCTCCTACTGGTTCCAGCCACGTGGTTCTAGAGGAAATCGGCAATCACCTCTAGGTCCCAGGAAAGGCCACCTGACTAAGCTGAGCCAATCATGGTACCCCACCTTCCAGCCATGATGGTTGGTCCAAGGCCGGACACCTCACTCAAGGTGGACCAACCAGAGTCCTCCCTGGTACACTTTTTTTTGTGTGTGTGGTACTTGGGGGTTGAACCTAGGGCCTCGCACTGGTTTGCAAGTGCTTTACCACTGCGCTGCACCCTCACCTCATATTTTATTTTATTATTATTATTATTATTTTTTTGCAGTACTGGGAGTTGAACCCAGGGCCTCGTGCTTGCAAGCTTTGCAAGTGCTGGACCACTGAGCTGTGCCCCCAGCCCATTTTGTTTTTACTCTTTTAAGACAGGGTCTTGCTAAATTACGCAGACTGCCTCTGGTCTCGAACTGGTGATCCTCCTGCCTCTGCCTCCCAAGCCACTGGGATTACAGGCATGTGCTACCATGCCCAGCCCTATAATTTATTTTTGAGACAGGGTCTCACTGAGTTATGCAGGCTGCCTCTGGCCTCAAACTCACGATCCTCCTACCTCTGCCTCCAGAGTTGTTGGGATTACGGGCGTGTGCCACCATGCCTGGCTATGCTGGTATTTTTCTGATCTACTATTCTCCTGGCTTAGATGCCAGGTGTGCGCCACCATGCCCTAAAACTCCAGGGTAGGTAGTGGCAAAGTCCTCTACCTTGGGTGGAAGCTGGAGAGGAGAAAGCTGTCAGGCAGAGAATCAAAGATCAGAGAGGGAAGGAGAGAGGGATAGAGTGAGCAGATGCCTTTTGATTTCTTGGGTCCAGTCCCCTAGATCTTTGGACCCGTTCTGGTTCTACACTGACCCTGGGGCCCTGCCTTAAGTCTCACTCATTCAAGCCAGTCGGATTGGGCTTCTGTCGCTTGTGGTCGAGACTGGATTCTGAAGCCCTGCTTCATTCTGATGAACCTCCAAGGCCCCGGGAGTATCAGCACCATTGCAAATGAGAGCCTTTATTCTCCACCCCCCATGGAGCTTGGCAGAGGACCAGACAGCCCGGGGCAGCTCCACCAGACGGGAATGCCCCGATGGGCATCCGAGTCTGCGTTTGGAGCGGGCCTGGCAGCTTTTTGGAGGGGCCCCAGCATTTACACGGCAGGAGCCAGGCCAATCCTGTTGTTCGCCCGGTCGAACACGGTGAAATACAGTCTCAGGAAAACGTCTCCCAGCACCCAGACCTCGGACTCAGATGCGTGGTCTGTGCCTTTGTCAAAATTGCTGTAGCAGCTGTGTGAATGACCCTGGGCAAGACAGAAGCCTGCAGTCATCGACCTGAGC
>VMDO01018630.1:10350-41845 GCA_007922755.1 Pedetes capensis
GGTGCCCTGCGAGGTGCCACTCGCAGAGTCTGTCTACCTCTGCTCCCCATCTAAGCCGCCCTCCTCCTGCCTCCACAAGCCAGGGAGAGCGGAGTGAATCCCACTTCCTCCTCCCCACAGCCTTCTTTAGGCCCCTCTGGCCTGACCTTGACTCTCAGGGAGACTGCCATGGAGGGTGCCTCACCTGTGTGCCGGGTGCTACGTGGTCCCTGCCCACCCCCTGTTCATGACAGATTCCAATCATGCAGCCGAGGGAGGGGGCTGCCCCTTATTTGGTGGAGGAGGGAGTTAGGGCTTAGCAAGGCATGGTCAGGACAAGTGTGATCATGTAATATATTATCCAAACCGGAACAATTTCAAGATGGGCAGGAGGCAGTGTCAATAATTACAGCAGAGCTGGGTGCGGTGGCACACACCTGTAATCCCAGCGGCTCGGGAGGCCGAGGCGGGAGGATCGCAAGTTCGAGACCAGAGGCAGTCTGCATAACTTAGTGAGACCCTATTTCAAAAAGTAATAAAATGGCCTGAGGGTGCAGCTCAGTGGTCCAGCACTTGCAGAGCATGCAGGTGCAAGGCCCTGGGTTCAACCCCCACTACAAAAAAAAAAATGACAGCAGGACTGTCCCCTCCTGTCACTATTCCTTTGGCCTGGCACTATTCCTTCACAGGATTGGTGCGGCTTTCTGCATTTACGCACTGGTGCATCTATTGAGCTGAGGCTTCTTGGGGACAGAGGCCCTCCTTATTCCTAGCGTCATGCCAGTATGGGGGGACGCTTCATATTTATGGGAGGATGAGGAGGTCGTGGCCAGCCTTGTGCGGTCAATATGCTTGTTCTGTGGGTAGAGCCTGCACAGCCGATAGGCTTTGAAGTGCCTGCAATGGCACATCTTGACCGCCAGGGGGCCCCCTTCCTCCCAACCGCAGCCCAAGGATTCCTGCAGGTCCCAGGGTTTGAGCACCAGCCCCCAGGGTGTGATCCCCTCACCTTTTGGATGTAGGCGCTGGCCGGCACTGGGTAGGTGACGCCGTTGATGGTGAATATGATGTCAGGCAGGGTGTGGATGGTATCACAGTCAACGACATACTGTCAGAGGAAGGGAGACAGAAGTTGGCCCAGCTGATGCTTCAGTGCAGAGATCGCAAAGGGACCCTCCAGCATGACCCTTTACCTCGTCACTGTGGGTGGCCTTGGCATTGATGATCTTCTGGATGTTCAGGACAGAGTCTCGTGGACCAGTCAGCAAGGACGTCCCGGTGTCAATAATCCCCTGGCAGCCGCCTTTGCAAGCAATAACCTCCCCATTCATGGAGATGCTGAGGCGGGGGGTAAAGCAGACACCAGGATCACTGTACAGCCTCCTACCCTGGCTGTCTGCAGGACAGCCTTTAATCTCAGGCTCCCCTCTCTGCTCCCTCTGTGCAGTCGCTCTACCCTTTTCTTATTTCCTTTTGGTTCTTGTTATTTATTTTTTAAATTTGAGCCAGGGTTTCATTACGTTTCCCTGGCAGATCTCACACTCATAGGGTCAAGGGATCCTCCTGCTTCAGCCTCCTGAGTAGCTGGGACAATAGGTGCCTGGCACCATGCCTGGCTTTCATTTCTTCTTGAGAGTGTCACACTCTCTTTTGCCTCAGGGCCTTTGCACATGCTGGCCTCCCTTCCTAGAACTGCCCCATCCTCTTTACCTGGCTGGTTTCTCTTCTTTTTCCAGTTTTCAGCTTAATTTTTATTTTTCAGGGATGCCTCATTGCAGGCTAGGTCAGGTCCCCTCGTGGCCACTGCCATCATCCCCTTACTTGTTTGTAGCAGGTTGTGGAGTGGTAATTCATTATCTGTGTGACTCATTGGTTCATGTATGCCTGCCCTGCTAGTTGATGAGGTCGGTGCCTCTCTCAAATGCTTACGTACAGCAGGTGCTGGCCTATGTTTGTTGAGTGAGGAAGTGAGTGAATGAATAAAAGGCTGAATGAGGGACCACCAGGCACCTGTATCTGGTGCCTGACCAATTCTGTGGCCCACAGAGTGAAACGGAGGCACCCTTGTGGAGCAGACACTCAGCATGGTGGGATGGGGTTAGTGGACCCCTCTAGAAGAGGCTGTCTCCACAGCACACCCAGCTTCAGACACCGAGGCCCCCAGCCCAGGCCGTGCCTGAGAAGCCCAAGGGGAAGACCAGGGCCCGTGGAAGGCTCCGAAGGGCACTTATGCCTCTGTCTGGTGGCATCGCACAGAGCCGAGTCAGCTCCTGTCCCTTGCTCTCAGCCATGCCCAGGTTCCCGATTCTCTGTCCCGGTCTCCGGGCCGCCGTGTGGCTGGGCTGGGTTGGGGTAGGGAGGACCCTGCATATCCCTTGCTTTCTGATCTGGAGGATGTCTCCGCCGCAGGCTGCCTTTCCCCTGACGTGACCAACCTCCCAGTGCGCCCACGGTGTCACCGGTTTTCACACTGAAAGTCTCCAGGAGCCTGCTTGGTCCTTTGCAAACCCGGACAGCGGTCACTCTTCATGACTGTCTGGCTGGGTGCCCTCTCTCCGATCCCCATTCACCGCACCTTAGGGTCCTCAGACCCCGCCTCCTCACCACGCAGAGTGCAGGGCAGGCCTCCCGGCCCGGCTCAGGCTTTTTCGGGAGGTTATCCTTCCTCCGGTCTGTGGGGCCCCCGCCCTGCGCCTGAGGCCCAGGACCCAAGCCCGGTCCGACTTCTCTGATGCAGACCCTGCTCGGAGGCCCGGAGGGGCTGATTATAAACCCATCGTGGGGAGGGTTGTGTCCATGTCTGTGTGTCTGCGTCTGTGTGACTGCTTGTGCCACTCTGTGTTGCTCTGTGCGCATGTGGGTGTGGTCACGTGTGCGCATGAGCGTGTGCGTGACACGTGAGTCTGTGTGGATCTGCGTCCATGCGCATGCGCTCACGTCGGGGGCAGGAATCAGGCAGCAGCTTACCTGTCCATGGCTATCTGCCAGTACACGGGCTTGGACACGGGCACCCAGTTGAGGTCTCCGCTGTGGTAGGACGGGTCCACCCCACCCAGCATCAGCACGCTGCCCTTCTCATCCTTGCTGGAGGGAGGAGGGAGAGGAGGGGCTCATCAGGAGGGGACACCAGGGGCCACGTCTGTCAAGATCAGCGGCACACCTGGCCCTGGCTCGGATTAGGTTATCATCATTCACTACACACACACACACACACACACACACACACACACACACACACACACACACACACACACACACACACACACGGAGACGGAGTCCTGTGGGGTGCGGGCAGGTACCACTACGGTCTCCACTTCCTAGGCAGGGAAGTTGAGGGAGCAAATCAGCAAATCATGTGGCCCTTCCTCCCATACAATGCCTGACTCCTCCAACTCCTAGGCTACACTATTTCTAAGGAATCTTTGGGATCAGATAGTCTACTGGTTTTAATACAACAGGAAGCATCTTATAGACAAGTTGGAGAAAGAGCTAGTCTAGTGCAGACACCCCCATGTGTCAGCTTGTCATGCTGTGGGGTTTGTGTGTTGCTGTGATGCTGAAGCTATGCCACCGGTATTCCAGATGCCAGCAGGGCCACCCATGGTGGACAGGTTTCAGCTGAGCTTCCAGACGAAGACAGACTAGGGAGAAGGACCTGGCAGCCCACACCCAAAGCAACTAGCCATTGAAAACTCTATAATAGCAGATAAGATCTGTCAAATATAGTGCCAGAAAATGAGCCCCCCAGCCTAGAAGGCATCCAAGAATGGCTGGGGAAGATTTGCCTCCTCAAAGTAGAGTTGACCTCAATGACAGGAGTAAAGAAGCCCCTGGGACCTCCTTTTGCTGATGTGGCATGACTCAAAATGATGAGAAACATAGTGGCTGCAACAATGGGCTCAAACATGAAAAGATCTCATGCCTAGCACAGTGTTGGGTAGCATTTCATTCTAGTGTACATAGGATCACTATGAGTCAGATTTGACCCATGGCACCCAACAACAACAACAACAGCACAGACTCACCTGCTCAGGTAGATGGCAAAGAGTTTCTGTGCAATGAGGCCTTGATTCCACAGGCTGTCAAAGACGGGTGTGGTTCCCTGGAGGGCAAGGCTGGGGTAGGCCAGGCCCAGGATGCCATCGAAGACTGCATATTTCATGAAACTACTCTGCTCCTTCAGGCTGAGGCCAAACGCCTGGGCTACGTCTGCCAGGCCCCCAATCTGTGGGCAGAGGAGGGTGGCCCCATGTGAGGATCCGGAAGCGGGGCTGGGGCTGGGCTAGGGTGGAAGTGGATGAGGAGGTGGCCCAGCCTCGCAGTGGCTGTGCCCCGGGGGCGCTGAGATGCTGCTGGACAGGAGGAGGTCGGTCGCTCCTTGCTGGCTGTGCTGTGGGCTGTCACCAACATGAGCGCCGCCCCAAGGGCGTCTGACCCTACCCTCTTCTTCCAGCGGGGAAACTGAGACTCTGAGTGTGATGGGGGGCTCTCACTTGGGGAGAAAAAGAGAATAGGATTGTCTCCTTTGGGGTATCAGCCAAGGTGGCCTTTTCTGCTTCCTCCTGGGAGTTGTTGTTGTTAGGTGCCGTTGAGTCGGTATCCAACTCATAGCGACCCTGTGTACAACAGGTGAAACACTATTGTTAGTGCTTCTCTGCTGTTCATAGGGTTTTCAATGGCAGACCGATTTTTGGGAGTGGGTTGCCGGGTCCATCTCCTAAGCCTACAGCCCCTGGTGTTCCCAGGCGGTCTCCCATCCAAGTACTAACCAGGTCTGACCCTGCTTAGCTTCCAAGATCTGACAGAATCAGATGCCACAGGGCTACAGCTGCAGGCTCCTGGGAGTTAGGAGCCATTTTTCCCATTATATTAACTTATTTGGTTTTTTTGAGATAGGGTTGTGCTGTGTACCCCTGGCTGGCCTATAACTCACTATGGAGACCAGGCTGGTCTTGAACTTGTGGCTCTCCTTCTGCCTCTGCCTCTTGAGTGCTGCGCTTACAGAAGTGAGCCACCATGTCAGGCAACAGCAGTCCATTATACCACGCAGCCACCAGGGTTCTTAGGAAAAGCTGCCTGGGCCACGTGTGGTGGCGCATGCCTATAATCCCAGTGACTCCAGAGGCAGAGGCAGGAGGATCGAAAGTTTGAGGCCAGAGGCAGCCTGCGTAACTTAGCGAGGCCCTGTCACAAGATGAAAAATAGAGGAGCGGCTGGGGGTGCAGCCCAGCAGTAGGTCACTAGCAAAGTATGTGCGAGGCCCTGGGTTCAACTCCCCAGCATGCCTCCCCAACAAAGTCTTCCTGGGATACTCACGCGTGTGTGTGTGTGTGTGTGTGTGTGTGTGTGTGTGTGTGCATACTCAGGCACTTTGAGGGAGCTTGTTGTTGTTGTTGTTAGGTGCCGTCGAGTCGGTATCTGACTCATAGTGACCCTCACAGGGTTTTCAATGGCTGACTGTTTCAGGATTGCCTTGGGCGTGGATTGCCAGGTCCTTCTCCCATTTGTGCGGTGCTGGGAATTGAACTCGGGACCTCAGAGACTGCAGCGCAGCGCTCTACCAACTGAGCTAAATCCCAGCCCTTGAGGGAGGTAGCACAGGTTTTTTAGATTCTCAAATCTCCAGATCCTAACTGGGTAAGAAGCCTTTTACCAGGCAGGGACCTCCTAAAAACTACACCCTACTTTCCCTGCCTGGGGCCCCAGAGCCCTCTGCTGCCCAGATGCCCCTACCTAGTTCTGTTTTCTCCCCAAAACAACACCCCGCTTTCCTGAGTGTCTCGCTTCACACTCGAGCTCTGTGTCTTACCAGCTGTGTGACGTTGGGCAAGGCATTTGCTGTCTCTGGTCCCTCATCTGTGAAATGCAGATCAAAATATTGCCTGCCAACGTGGAGTTATTGAGAGGATTCGGTGAGTTATTAAAGAAAGTGCCAGGCACAGAGCTCTGCACAGCATGGAGTGTGGCGGCGGGAGGTTTGTCCCCACCTCTCTCTGCTCCTGCAGAACTGGCCTTGTGCCCACGATGCGGGCTGCAAACCTGCGCCTGGCAAGTGCTGCTGAACGTCCCTCCCTCTGCAGCAGCCTCTTGGGGAATGGGTGGGCCCTGGGCACCCAGCCCTGCAGGGTGGGCAAGGCAGGTGCTGCCAGCTGACCCTGCCGGCGTCCTGCAGGCTGTGGTGCACCAGGGGCCAGCCCTGCCTCAGCCTCTGGTTCCTGCTTTACCTGCACCGTGTCATAGGCGAGAAATCCCGACATCTCTGCAGTGCCGTAGACCAGGTGAATGGGCCGGCCAGAGACCAGGAAGGTGGAGGACAGCAGAGGGTCAAAGGCCCTGTGGCTGGCTGCAGGACACAGGCACAGACTCCTTAGGCCTGCCCGGGACCCAGGAGGCTGCTGGGAAGCACACGAAGGCCGGGGTGGGGGGTGGGGTGCTCACCGCAGGGCGGGCTGGGGCAGTAGATGGACGGCACCCAGAGGTCAGCGGAGCCCGTGTCCAGGACAACCTTGAACTCCTGAGGGGGCGTCCCGATGCTGATGATGCCCACATAGGTCACCTGGGGGTGGAGAGGAGCGTGGTTGGGGCTGCCTGGCTGCCCCACCCGTCCCCTGCCTCCTGGGGTGCCCACTTCATTAGGGGTATCCCTGGGTTTCCTGAAGCCGCTTTCCAGCTGCTCTATCTCACAGTCTCTGCTCAAGCCAGGGCCTTCCCAAATTGGGGAAGCTCGCCTGTCTCCCTTGCAGCTCTCAAATCCTTTCCACCCATTGAAGCTCAACGTGAGTGCCTCCTCCTCCAAGCAGCCCTCCTGGGCTACCCCAGGCCCATGAGCTCTTTCTTTTCTTTTCCTTTTTTTTTTTTTTTTTTTTGGCGGTACTGGGGGTTGAACCCAGGACCTCGCGCCTGCATGCTTTGCAAGTGCTGGACCACTGAACTGCGCCCCCAGCCCCCCACCTTTTTTTTTTTACTTTTTGAGACAGGGTCTCTCTAAATTATGCAGACTGCCTCTGGTCTCGAACTTGCGATCCTCCTGCCTCCGCCTCCCGAGCTGCTGGGATTACAGGCGTGTGCCACCGCGCCCGGCGCTCTTTCCTTTCTTTAGAGTCAAAGCCTATCATATCAATACCGTACAACTGGCCCTTTCATTTCACATTGATTTTTTGGCTATTTCTCCAGGTGGGCTATGTGTTCTGGAGGAAGTGGGGAGGCCTTTGATTACAAGTAACAATACATAATGTTAGTTTACATCCTGTCCCCGCACATCACGGGTGCTCACTAACTTGTTACTGGTGGGAGTCTGGGGCTGCTGCAAGGAACGTCTTCTACCTAGGGGATCAGACTTGCTTTGCAGTTGGCTTTTTGGTAGACATCGCCCACCTTGAGCGTGGCTCAGTGATCCGAAAGAACAAAGACCTGAGGCTGTGGTCCCCAGGTGCCCAATGACACAACAGGCACAGAGGGGAATGGTCACCGGCATCAGGTCCCAGAACTGGGTGGGAGGGCTGTCTGCAGTGGGACTACCTGCGGAGCCCTGGCCCTACCCTGGGGCTCACGCCCCCTGGAGGCACCGGCTGCACTCACATCCAGGTAGTTCCTCATCGGCTCGTAAGACACTCGTGGGTCCGGGTATCTGTCCAGAGGCTCGTGGGCCTGGCCATAAGCAAAGCTCTCCAGGTAACCCTTCAGCAGGTCCTTTTCCCGCAGGTTTTCCCGCGTGGACTTAATCTTCATCAGAGGGATTCTTTAAGTGGGCATTGGGAGGGAGAAGAAATAAGAGGCGGTGGTCAGTTGCCCTGTGCCACGGCGTGACTGCCACGCGGTGCGTTGTAATTGCGCTGAGCGTTTTCCATGCATTATTACGGGCGTGACCTTAGCGTTGGGGTGGGCCACTCGACACAATGCAAAGACGGTGACCGTGGACCCAGGTTTGCATCCAGGTTCTGCTGGGTAATCCCAGGCAAGCCACACGACCTTTGGGAGCCTCACTTGGGATGGTAGCCCCCCCTGGCCTGGGCTGCCTGGGGGTGCTGAGGTGACAGGGACGATGCACCTGCCACTCAGCGGTTCTCGACAGTGACGGCCACTGCGACTGCTGTTGTGCTGTGTCTCTGCCCGGGAGGGTGGGAGCATGGCGGTCATGAGCCTCACTGTACAGGGGGAGTCTGGAAGGCAGGGAGTTTGGGACTTGGCTGTGGACACGCTGCTTGTTAGGGGCAAAGCTGCGCCTAGAGGCAGGCTGCAGGTCTGTCTAGGGTTCAGTTAGAAGAAGGGGCGAGAGAAGGAGCCAGGAAACGAGAAAACTCAAGGGGGTCGAGGCAGGGAAGGAATCAGGGACATGAAGAGAGGAGAGAAGAAAGAGATGAAACAGAGACACAGAGTTCGGCACACACAGGGACACCCAAGGAGGCGGAGAGATAAAGGAGGGAGATGCAGAGATAGATATAGAAATGCCTGGGGGCGGAGAAGGAAGGAGAAACAGCAGAGAAGACCAAGAAGTAAGTGTGGAAGAAATGCCGTTCCTAGACGGGACCACCTCTACAGCTGCACGGGTTGTGCACTGAGCAATTCCAGGGAGTGTCATTCACATAGTCCATGATGTGACTTGTGGCCCTGGAGTTGTGCGACACTGCAGCCCCATCCCAAGACCTCTGGGCCCCCGAGTGCACATGGCAAGTTCGTTATTCATCAATACATGGACATGTGAACTTTATGAAAGCCAGGGAAGACTACATTGCTTTCTGCACCCCTGGATGGGCAGGAGAGTAGGAGGGCCAGAGAATAAGAGAATGAGAAAGAAACACAGAAAGACAGCTGGTACCTTCTGTCCTATACTTACGTGACCAAGCACTCTGAGAGAGCCACCAGCCCAAGGACCCCAAACCACATCATGCTTCTTCCTTCCTGGGTTTAAGGTGCTCAAGAGAGAATGAGTCCGGGCATACAGTGGCGTCAAGAGCTGCTCGTTAAATATCCTCTGATCTGCCCTGATCACCCCTGTGAGGGCCCTAATGGGACTGATAAGAGGTAGGAGCCTCCCCGATAAGATCTCTACCCCTGATCCATTTGCATGGGGAGGGGACCTCAAAATTCTGAGTATACACATGTCCACTGTAATCACCTCCTTTGGGGTTTGGCAACAAAATAAAACCAAGCCACCTGACTTAACAAAGAGCGGGGAGTCTCCCTATCTTGGCGATAAAGGCACTGTGGATAATGTGGTGAAACTAAGGGCTGGGCCGTGCCTGAGCTTCACAACCATTTGCAGATTCCCAGTGAGGCAGGCATCGCTGTCCTCGGTAAGCAGCGACGTCAAACTGCAGAGTGAAGCAATTGGTGGTGGCCCCCTGCCATGTGAGTGATTTATGTGATTTATAGGGGTGAGGGGACAGTGCCTATTGAGGCACTGAGAATGCCAGTCTCCCCCAAAGACCCAGGCAAGGGCAGTATGCCCATTGCACAATTTTAATATTGGAAGAAATGTAATGCGTGCACCCAAAAGATATTGTTTTCACCCAATAAGCACTTATTGAGGACCCACAGTGGGCTAAGACTGGGCTTATTATTGTTATTACATGCCGTCGAGTCAGTATCCGACTCATAGCAACCCTGCGTACAACAGGGGAAACACCATTGTCAGTGCTTCTCTGCTGTTCATAGGGTTTTCAATGGTGGATTGATTTTTGGGAGTGGGTTGCCAGGTCCTTCTCCCAAGCCTACAGCACCTGGTGTTCCCTGGTGGTCTCCCATCCAAGTACTAACCAGGCCCAACCCTGCTTAGCTACTGAGATCTGACGGGATCAGATGCCACAGGGTTACAGCTGCAGGCAAGACTGGGTTAGATGTGGGGAAATCAGAGTCCAATAAGATCCGATGGCAGGAGGACATCACAAATTGTCCACATTTCCTACTTGGCAATTACTGGCTCCATGTGCCTTGTATTTGCTCTGAAGCCTTGTTTCTCACTTCCAACTCCTTTCTCTACCACGATCTTTCTATAGCCATGTGCACACTGTCACTACCCCATTCTATGGGGCCTCTTGTCCTAAGTTGATCTGAGATATGGAAATGGCTTTTCATTCTCTCCAAAGTGTCCTGTGCATTTCAGCAGACACATTTGTTATTCCAGACAGTCCTGGTCTGTGGATGTCCATTGTTTCTCCAATTGTTGGCCTCCTCTCTTCTGCTGTATTTGCATGTATTTCCAGCTATTACCCTGAGGGTGTACATCGTCAGGATTTGCTGTATATTTTAATCAATTAACACCCAGGCAATCCTTGCCTTCAGGGAGCTTGCATTCTAGGACAGGGTTCACAAGCCAAAGACCTGGGAGGCAAAGGAGATAGGTTAGAAGGGCTGTGTAGGCGTTGTGGTGGGGCAGCTCTGTACCACCACTAGGGGGCGGCACTGTACCACCACTAGGGGGGCAACCTCGAGTTGGCGCTGACTTGCAGCTGCCATGCTGGAAGGCGGCCAGGTGCCAAATTGGCCAAATTTTTAAGAGCAATCAGAAGTCTGGATATTTATGTGAAATTCTTGATCTTCAAATGTTAGCGACTGTGTTATCATGATATATGTATTTTGGTGTTTGCCCATGGTTCCCATCTCATAACTCCTAGCCCAAAACAGGCTATAGAAACTCTAATCTCCCCTGCCACCTTCCTGTCTTGGTGCTGGACATAAGGAAATTCTCTGGCCCACTCTTGTCCACTAGCAAAACACCCTCCTCATTCCAGATGGGGCTGGCCCCATGCACTGGGGGGATGCTTGCTGTAGAGAGGCCTAGGAGAATCTGAGTGGATGGGCCTTGTGGGTTTCCTCGCCTAGTCCGTTAGCATCAGATCACACCCTATTTGTCCAAGCCCTGTTCTGGCATGTTGTCCATGCCTCAATCATGCTATGTCATGAAGTCTCCATAAAAGCCCAGAAGGACCAGGTTTGGAGCTCCCGGCATCTGAACACATGGAGGTCCCAGAGGGAGGGGCACATAGAGAGGGCGAGGCAGTTCCCCTTCTCTTCCCCTACAGCTCCTGGTAGGCATCTCTTCATCCGTCCCATTTTCTAGTTTCCTCTCTAAGCAGCCAGGAAACACAAGTGTTTCCCTGAGTTCTGTGAGCCGCTCAAGCCAATTCATCAAACCTGATGAAGGCGTTATGGGAACCCTGACTTATACACAATCAGGCAGAAGGACGGGGAAAGCAAACTGCAGCTTGTGACGGGCATCGACAGTGTGGGGCACAGACTTGGGGACACAGACCTCAACCCGTGGGAGCTAACGCTATCTCCAAGTAGACAGTGTCAGAACTGTCTAGAGCTGACTGGTGCCCGGTGCAGCACAGATGGCTTGGGGGTGGGGAAAAATGTCACACTTCCTGAGGGCAGGAAATGATCTGTGTTGGGAGTGTATAGTAGGAGAAACTGAGTTTGAGCTGGTTTCCCTTTATATTTTCAGAGCAATTGACATGTATATACATATGTCAAAAAAATTTTTTTTTCCCCAAGAACTGTGTTGTGGGCCAAACCTCAGGCAACCCTGGGCTACACTCAGCCTGCAGGCTGGGTAGGTTTTTATTTCTGGCTTAGAGGAGGGAGTTGGGGGAAGCTGAGAAGGTATCCAGTTCACTTTGGGTGAATGGACAGGAGGTTGAATGCATCCTGACCGCACTTATTTTCCTGCCATTTTAATTGAAAGACCACTAGAGTCAGAGAAACCAATGCATTTAAAAGTAACTTCTGCTTGATGAGCCCCAATAACATGCTTCGAGATATTTTGTCCACCACACCAAACATATAAAGAAATAATTACTTTTTAAATGTCTTTTCAATCAAAGAAAACAAGAAAGCAGTCCCCCTAGCTTTGGTTCAGCCTAGGGTGAGCTGGCTTGCCTCCTTAAACTGGTACTACTCTTCTAGCTGTGGGGTGGGGGAAGGAATATTATAGCTCCTGCCAGGACCCCTGGGGTCCTGCTGCTCCTGGGTGAGATCCAAGCCTGCTGTGGGTAGGATAGTGAGGTGGCTGGTCTGACCCTCAGGATTGAGTGGCTCAATGGAGTGGGGGCTCTGGATCTTGTTCCTCACTTTTGCATAGTGACAAAATTCAGTTTTAGCCCTGTGGAGGAGATTTGGCATCTAGTAAATTACACACACATATGCCCTCTAACTCAGCAATTCTGCCTGTAGAATCTATCCTAAAAATGCACTGGCAAAATTCCAAAAAAGATGTATGCACAAACAGTTCGTGTAAAAATTGTTTATCATAGCAAAAGACTAGAACATATCAGAAATGTCCATCAGTAGTGACTGCTGAATAAGCTATAACGTAGGTAGTAGACACACAGTGGAGTATAATGCAGAAGGAAAAAGGAGTAGAATGGGTGAGATGTCAGGGTATGTTTAGATTTTCTTTCTTTCTTTCTTTCTTTCTTTCTTTCTTTCTGGAAAAGGGCATTGGAAAAAGAAAAGAAAAGAAAAAGTGAAAGATAAACAAATTGTTACTTAAGGAAGGAAGGGCAGGATAGAAATGAGAGTTTTATAAATTTTATAGTTTGAACCATGTAAACATCTTACAAATTAAAAAAAAAAAACTCTCAAGATAGAAAAATAACTGAAATGGGTGCAGTGGCACATACCTGTAATCCCAGTAGCTGGGGAGGCGGAGGCAGGAGGATCTCAAGTTGGAGACCAGAGGCAATCTGCGTAATTTAGCGAGACCCTGTCTCAAAAAGTATAAAAAATGGGCTGAGGGTGCAGCTCAGTGGTCCAGCACGTGCAGAGCATGCAAGCACGAGGCCCTGGGTTCAACCCCCAGTACTGTAAAACAAACAAACAAACAAACAAAAAAAAAAAAAAGAAGGAAAGAAAGAAAGAAAAATAACTGAAACAAATGAGTTATCAAATTGGAAACACAATCACATAGAGAAAAAATTACTTTAAGTGACTTTAAAATGCAGTGTGTGTGTGTGTGTGTGTGTGTGTGTGTGTGTGTGTGTGCTGTTAGGGATGGAACCCAGGGCTTCCTATATGCTACGCAAGTGCTCTCCCACTGGGCTATACTCCCAGCTCCCAAAATATATATATATATTTTTTTGTGGTACTGGGGGTTGAACCCAGGGCCTCGAGTTTGCATGCTCTGCAAGTGCTGGGCCACTGAGCTATACCTTCAGCCCATTTTTTTTTTTTTTTTTTACTTTTTGAGACAGGGTCTCCCTAAGTTACACAGACTGCCTCTGGTCTCTTAGTTGCTATCTTCCTGTCTTCACCTCCCGAGCTGTTGGGATTATAGGCATGCGCCACCGTGCCCGGCCCCCAAAATATAAAATTTTGACAGTGGGATATTTTCTAATGACAAATTAAAAGGGGTGAGTGGGGGAGGAAGGAGCAAAGACTTGGAAAATACATTCAATAATCTTATTGGTAATATTGCTATATTGTTATTTTGAAACTATTACATAAATGTTATAGAGTAAAGCAAATAAATAATGTTAATGTTGTGAGGAAGCAAAACTTTCAGTATAAAAACAAAGAGATGTGAAATATAAAACTAAAAAGATTAAAAACCTGCCATCTTAAAATCTGAATTGTGGGTATGAGTTTGTATTAATTAATTGTTTTTATAAGAAAATACCTATTTGCTAGCTCTAGTCACTGAAAAACCTAGAAGGAATGATAACCTAACAGTGAATATCTGGAGGAGAGCTTGTGGCCTGCAAATACCGTTTTCCTTTAAGAGGATCGGGGAATTTTTCAAGAAATCGCTGATTCTAGAACCAGGCCAAGAAATGCACACGACAAGCCTGGCACGTCCTGAAGGGCAGGAGGTTGAGGACTTTCAAGTACCACTGAAGGGCCCCCGAAGGCCCCGGAAGCAATATAAAGGGGCTCCCACTGACCAAAGGAGGGACAGTTTGAGCATCACATCATGTCATTGGAAACAAATAAAACACATAAAAACTAATATGTCACCACAGGGGATCCCTGGGGCACTGACTCTTTGTTCTGATCATTGACAGATAAAGGGAAATCTCATCCATTCATATGCTATATTTTTCTACATGAACTATATTTCAGGGAACCACAAATAGTTGATGAAAAAATCTCCTTTATTGCCGGTCGTGGTGGTGCACACCTGTAATCCCAGCAGCTTGGGAGGCGGAGGCAGGAGGATCCCAAGTTTGAGACCAGAGGCAGTCTGCGTAACTTAGTGAGACCCTGTCTCAAAAACTAAAAAAATGGACTGAGGGTGCAGCTCAGCGGTCCAGCACTTGCATAGCATGCAGGCGTGAGGCCCTGGGTTCAACCCCCAGTACCACCAAAAAAAAAAAAAAAGAAAAAGTAAAAAAATGGGCTGAGGGTGCAGTTCAGTGGTCCAGCACTTGCAGAGCATGCAAGTGTGAGGCCCTGGGTCCAACCCCCAGTACCGCAAAGCAAAGCAAACAAACAAACAAACAAACAAACAAAAAACCTCCTTTATTGAGAAATTCCAGCAAATTCAGGAACACACTGTTTTGCGACTCCTAATGAACAATGGATCTAGGTAAAATCATCAACGGTTCCAAAACCATAAGATGGAAGGTTGAAGGGGAAGTTCATAACGGATGGATAAGATTGAGAACTCTGGGTCTCACTGCCAACCTTAGTGTCGATGAAAGTGGGACAACCAGAAATTATGCGTTTCTGGATGTGATGCAATAAGAAATATATAGAACCACCTATGAAATATTCCAATAAAAAAATCAAACCCAAGTCTATATCTAACTACTAGGAAGCCTGCAGCCGTTGCCCTGTGGCATCCAATCCCATTAGATCTCGGAAGCTGAGTAGGGTCAGGCCTGGTTAGTCCTGGGATGGGAGACAGCCTGGGAATACCAGGTGCTGTAGGCTTGGGAGAAGGACCTGGCAACCCACTCCCAAAAAACAATCGGTCATAGCAAACCCTGTGAATAACAGAGACGCTCTGACAATAGTGTTTTGCTGGTTGTACATAGGGTTGCTAGGAGTCAGACATCGACTCTATGGCACCTAAGAACAACAACACTTTTCAGGAAATGTGCAGATAAAGGATACAAAGACGCAATCATCCAAATCCAATAGGTGGGGCATTCTACAGGACAAATGATCCCTCCGCTCTCCCTTAAAAATACGTTGTTGTTGCTGTTGTTAGGTGCCATTGAGTTGTTTCCAACTCATATTGACCTTCATAGGGTTTTCAATGGCTGACTGTTTCAGGATTGCCTCGGGAGTGGATTGCCACATCCTCCCATTTTTATGGTGCTGGGAATCGAACCCAGGACTTCAGAGACTGCAGAGTGGTGCTGTAGCAACTGAGCTAAATCCCAGCCCTTAAAAACATCGACTGTACTTTTAGAGCCCTTTTAGGTTCCGAACAATATTGAGCAGAATGTACAGAGATTGCCTACATACATTCTGCCCTCACATATGCATAGACTCCCCCATTATCAATATCCCACCCAGAAAAGAGTATTTGTTACCACCGATGCGGCCACATGGACAGGTCATCACTCCAAATCCATCATCTACCTGAGAGTTCACTCTTGGCGTTATTCATGTTGTGGGTTTGAACCGATGTAGTGACCTGCATCAAGCATTAGGAGAGCCTATGGGGTAGGTTTGCTGGTCTAGAAATCCTCTGTGTTCTGCTGTCAATTGCTTCCTCCCCTAATCCTTGGCAGCTAGTGATCTTTTTTCAGACTCCCTAATTTTGTCTTTTCCAGAAAATGTCATGTAGTTGGAATCATACAGTATGTACCCTCTTCAGATTGACATCTTTCACTTATTAATGTGCACTTAAGATTTCTCCATATCTCTTCATGCCTTGCTAGCTCATTTCTCTTTAGTGCTTAGCTCTATACCATTGTTTGGATGTACCATAGCTTATTTATCCATTCACCTACTGAAGGACATCTTCTTGTTGTTGTTGTTAGGTGCCATCGAGTAGGTATCCAGCTCATAGCGACCCTCTGTACAACAGGGGAAACACTATTGTCAGTGCTTCTCTGCTGTTCATAGGGTTTTCAATGGCAGATTGATTTTTGGGAGGGGGTTGCCAGGTCCTTCTCCCAAGAAGGACATCTTAGTTGTTTGCAAATTCTGGCAATCATGAATAAAGCTGTTATATAAACAGCTGCATACAGGTTTTTATGTAGACACAAGATTTCAGCTCTTTGGGGTAAATACCAGCGAGTACAATTACTATGGGTCTGGGATTTAGCCTCCTTTAGTAGAGCGCTGCTCTGCAGTCTCTGAGGTCCCGAGTTCCATTCCCAGCGCTGCAAAAATGGGAGAAGGACATGGCAATCCACTCCCGAGACAATCCTGAAACAATCAGCTATTGAAAACCCTATAAGGGTCACTATCAGTGGGACACGACTGGATGGCACCTAACAACAGCAACAACACAGTTGCTGAATTGTATGACGAGTATGTTTAATTTTTTAAGAACCTGCCAAACGTCTTCCAAAGTGGCTGCGCCATTTTGCATTCCTGCCACCAATGAGTGACAGTTCCTGTGGCTCTACATCTTCACTAGCATTTGATGTCAGTGTTCTGTATTGTGGCCATTTTTATGTGCCTTATGTACTTTTTTTCTTTTTCTCTTTTTTCTTTTTTAAGTACTGGATGTAGGGGTGGGAGGTTGAACCCAGGGCTTTGCGCATTCTCAGCAAGTGCTTTACCCGTGAGCTTCACCCCCAGCCTGTTTTTTATTTTTTATTTTGAAACAAGGTCTTGAAAAATGGTGCAGGCTGCCTTTGGCGTTGAACTCAAGATCCTCCTACCACAGCCTCCTGAGTTGCTGGGATTACAGGCTTGCACCACACACTTTTTAAACAAATAAATGGCATAAGAAAGGAGGCTGTTATTGATAAAAAATCTTAAGAGACAGCAGCCAAAGGCAAGACACATGGAAATTCTCTGGATCCTAATCCCTGAAATGAATATATAAACTATCAAAGACATATCAGAGAGAATCAAGGAAGTTTGAACATGGATTGTATATTGTTGTTCTTGTTGTTAGGTGCTGTGGAGTTGGGTCTGACTTATAGCGACCCTATGTACAACAGAACAAAGCACTCCCTGACACTGTGCCATGCCCGGCATTATGTCAGTTCTTCTGTGCTATTCACAGGGTTTTCAATGGCTGATTGTTTCAGGAGTGGACTGTCAGATCCTTTTTCTCCCATTTTTGTGGTGCTGGGGATCGAACCCAGGGCCTAGAGAGTGCAGAGTGCACTCTACTATACTGTTGTTGTTAGGTGCCGTTGAGTTGTGTCCGACTCATAGCGACCCTCATAGGGTTTTCAATGGCTAATTGAGGATTGCTTCAGGAGTGGATTATCATGTCCTCCTCCCAATTTTGCAGTGCTGGGAATTGAACCCAGGGCCTCAGAGACTTCAGAGTGGCACTCTACCAACTGAGTTACAAAGCAGCCTCTACCATATTAGGGGATATTGAAGTTTGGAATGAAAGAGCATTGGGGCTATCCATATCTATCTATCTATCTGTCTATCTATCTATCTATATCTATCTATCTATCTATCTAGCTATCTATATATCTTAAAAGGTTGTTATGCCATAGAGACGATCAATAAAGTATTTACTGGGAAATGATAAGATTTCTGCCTTAAAACATTCCAGCAAAAATAACTGAATAATAAAAATGTAAAAGATGAGAGTGTAGATAAAACAAAGATTTGAGTAATGTTATAATGTCTTTTTGAGTCCTGGGGGGTTGAACCTAGGTCCTTGTGCATGCTAAGCAAGTGCTCTGCCACTGAGCTGTACCTCCAGCCCCTTCTGTTTTTAATTTAAGACAGGGCCTCACTGAATTGTGCAGGCTGCTTCTGGCCTGGAACTTACAACACACCTGCCTTCTCCTCCTGAGTAGCTGCCATGATTCCAGGTGTGCACCACAGGACTCAATGCTATAATTTTTGATGCAGAATAATGACATGTGGGGTTCACAATACTATTGATTTTTACTTTTATGTTTGAAACTTCTTGTAATAAGTGCAAAACAGTTCTGTTTTGAAGATTCTGTCTTTAGGGATGCCCTGAAGGGTCCAAGGAGGGCAGACTTGGGCAGCCCAACACTGGCTGAGGTGCTCCTGACCTCCCTGCCCCTGCTCCAGGCTCCCCCTATGGATGCCCCTTCTCCCCAAGGACACTCCCCCCCAACTGGGCTGCTTAACTTCCTGATTGGGATGTTAAGGGCCATGGCAGCCTGGAAGTGGAAAAGATGAGACAGCTTTTTAGGAATGACAAATTAGAGATCTCCCTCCCTGGCTTCCTTGCCACTGGGATCGTGCAGGGTAAGAGAGGGGCCTGGGTAGGGAGGCAGCCAAGGCTGCAGCAGTGGGCATATTTTGAGGGGATCTGAGAGAGATTCACAGCTAAGTAACAGAGAAGAGAGGGGCCAGTATGGGGACCCAAGAGGGGTTAGGATGGCAAAAGGCCCTAGGAAAGGGAACGGAGGGTTTGCAGAGTAGAAAGAGTCACTAGAAACAGGTCTCCTAGGGTGACGGACATGTGCAGCAAGGCAAGGGCCCAAATTCAACAGGGAACAGCTGGCAGTAGGAGGAGTGCTGGACTCCTGCAGTACCTACGGGTGGTCCTGTCCCACGTGGGTCTTGTGGTAAACTGAGGCTGGAATTCCTGCTGCAGAGGTGGAGGCCATGGACGCCGGTCAAAGCTGCTGGGCTGTAGGAAGGGGAACAGCCATCTCCAGTGGCTCTTTGGTTACGCTGGTTGTTGGGACCACCCCAGCTGGGTGACCAAAGAGCAGGGCACCCGGAATGTCTCTCACCTGAAAAAGTGTTTGGCCCCTTCCTGCTACGCCTGGGTCAGAGCCCTCTGGCTGCTGTCTGCTCCTCTAGGAGAGGGCCCTGATGATCGTAGCTTGAGCTTCTGCTGGAGAATCCACAGCTTTCCCTTCGGTGATGTCTGTCTTGTCTCCCACAGAATCTGAGTGGCGAAGTGTCCCACGGGCTGGGGCACAAAGAAACTCTGGCTTATGGTGGCAGATTCATGGCGTCTGGCCTGCCCTCTCATTCTGACTGCAAGGCAGACATCACCAGTCGATCCCAGCATGGCTGATTGCTGGATGTGGCCAGAGAATCCTGAGCAATGGCTGCCCCTTCAGCCCTGGGTCCCATGGTTAGCGTTGGCATGTCGTCTGGAGCAACGGCTACTCTCCAGGTCCAATCTCCTCGTCTTGGAGGTGGGGAGACGGAGAGCTGGGGTGTGTAACTTAGCAGGAATTGCAAGGGAAGGTGGTGAGGTGCTGGGACCCAGGGCTTCCTTGACAAGGGAAGGCTGGAGGATGCTCCATTGCATTCTCTGCCTCCAGCGACCGACCATGGGCAGCTCTCAGAGGTCTGCAGGTGCCTGGAGCGGGAGTTCTTTCCCCTTCCTCCTCTGGTCCGACTCCTTGTCTATCACCAGCTCTGCCATCTCAAAGCAGCAGGAAAGCGATATTGGGAGCCGTCCCTCAGGTCCCAGGGACAGCGGTGGCAGCTGTGGCCGACTGGCACCAGGAAGCTGGAGGCGATGGTACCAGTTAGCGCCTGGCTCGTGCCCAGCTTGGCAGCCCCGCAGCACCTCCTCGTCCAGCCGACATTGGCCCTCCTAGGTTGGCATGCTGCTGGCCTGTATGCCCAGCAATGAGCACTTTCTGCTTGGACTTTGCCAACTGAAAGCCAACATCCTGTTCATTCTCCAGGGAATACTTGGTTGAGTGGGGCAGCTTAGACGAGGCTGGATCCAAGGATTTCTTGCCTCTCTGATGCTCATGAAAGACCTTGGAGCTTTGAAGGCCCCCACGGGGGACGCCAGTAGTGCTTCATGGGGATCGTGTTCCACGGATCTGGGTAGGGAAAAGGACAGGCCAAGGCAGATCCATGGGTGAAAGCCAGGCACCACCTGGGCCCCAGCTGCTGGCCAGGTGAGCTCCAGCCATGAGGCCTCAAGGGCCGGTAGCGATGTGAGGGCCTTTGGCCCCTTTCCAAAGGAAACAGAGGAACAAGACTCTGGCAGGGGAGTGGCCACCACGGAGCACCCCATGGTCACACTGAGGAAGATTAGATAAGAGCGTTTACTTTCCTCTTGGCCCCATTGGGGTGCTGAGGGTTCCACCCAAGAGGACAAGCAAACCAAGAAGGCCAGAGCCATTGTTGGTGGCAGTGATGTCCATTGTATTCTTAGGAGCTGGTGTTGCCGGCGATAACTGGCTTATCCACGTGGCCTGAGCCCAGAGTAAACTTGACCCTCTCCACCACCCGGATTTTCTTGCCTTGGGTTGTGCATGGGCCAGAGCCTGCCACTGTGGGAAGAGGCTGATGGGCCATTGCTGGTCAATTGCTTGCAGCCAAGGAATGGAATATGCAACAAGGTGATGAGGTCATGGTGGGTATCTTGTGGTCGAGATGTTCCCTGGTGGACCATGGTGGGTCCAATGTGAAGGAAGACTGTAGATGGACAAGGAGCCATTTATTGAACTTGGTTTCCTTGGGACTTTGCGATTACAAATCCCCTTCTCTGAAAAGATCTTCCCTGCTATGGCTTGAATAGAATCTGTCCCCATAGACTCATGTGATCTTCTCTGCATGCACCAGGTTGGCCTTCTGCTCCTTCTCCATTCAGCACAGGGTCCTCACCAATGCAGCAGGGTGGAGAGGTACTGGGGTCTTTAAAAGGTAATTAGTTGGAGGTGGGGAGGCACCATCTCAGAAGGGACTAATGCCCATTTCTTGGGACTAGGTTAGGTCTTTAGTGACTGAATCAGTCACCTTGAAAGCAGGTTGTCACAAACTTAGCTTAGCTTTCTGAGGTGACCCTCTTGCTTGCTCTTTGCCATGTGATCTTCTCTGCATGCACCACGTTGGCCTTCTGCTCCTTCTCCATTCAGCACAGGGTCCTCACCAGGAGCTGAGCAGATGCCTGCACCATGCTCTTGGACCCTAAACTGTGAGCCAAAATAAGTCTCTTTTCTTTATAAAGTTCCTGGACTCAGGTATTTTGTTATAACAGCAGAAAGCAGACTAAGACATTCCCTCAGCTCTCTGCCTGGCTGGCTTCCTCTTAACATTCAACTGTCATCTCAATTGTTTCCTCCTCCTTGAAGACTTCCCTGGCCACTCTGGTCTCCCAGGCTCAGCGTCTGACTCACTGGAGGAGCCCCATAGACACCTACTGAATACATTTGCTCATGTGCTCTTTGTGAGCCCCCTATGAAGTTGATAGTGACCCCAATTTACAGATGAGGAGACTGATGCTTGGAGAGGTTAAGTAAATCCTCTTTCAAGGATTTAGGACAATGAAGTGGTAGAGTCAAGTCCTGAACGCTGGTCTAACTATAAATTTTGTGCTCTTGATCACTCTGGGGCTCATTAGTGTTGGGTGTGAGGGACCAGCAGGGATATAAAGGAAAAAGGGGTGGGGAGGGATGGCCGAAGGAGGGATGACTGAGGAAAGAGTTTTATCTCTTAGGAAATACTCATTCTTTCAAAGAACACTCCTCAATGACACTCTAGGTCAAGTCCACAAAATGTTCACTGTGTTGAGGGGAGACTGTGGGCAGGACCAAGGAGGACAGAGTACAGGTTGTGCCCAGAACACAGACACCGGGCCAAGGGGACAGGAACCTGGGGTCCAGGAACAGACAGTCAGGAAGTAGCGTGAAAGCAGAGCAGCTGTGGATGGTACATTTAGCACTGCCTTGAGGGTCCGTCAGGAAGCCAGCTGGTGGAGGTGGCCATGGAGCCGCTCCATGAATGAAAGGGCTTTGCCCAGTGGGCAGGGGGAGGAGAGGGTGTCAGTCAAAGAGGGCAGTGCTGGCATCATCACGGACTTCAGAGGTTGTCGGTGGCCTGGCAAGGCTAGATAGCACGGGTCAAGGCCTTCCGTGACACGTGTTAGTCAGGACGGGCAGAATGTCTGCAGTCACAAGCCACACACAATTTAAAATAATAAGGCTACTGGGCTGGCGTGGTGGCACACGCCTGTAATCCCAGCAACTCGAGAGGCGGAGGCAGGAGGATTGCGAGTTCCAGGCTAGAGGCAGCCTGTGTAACTTAGTGAGACCCTGTCTCAAGATAAAAACGAAGAAAGGGGCTGGGCCTGCAGCTCAGTGGTGGAGCACTTGCAAAGTACGTGCAAGGCACTGGGTTCAGCCTCTTGTTGTTGTTGTTAGGTGCCGTCGAGTCAGTATCTGACTCATAGCACTCTGTATACAACAGGTGAAACATTATTGTCAGTGCTTCTCTGCTGTTCATAGGGTTTTCAATGGCAGATTGATTTTTGGGAGGGGGTTGCCAGGTCCTTCTCCCAAGCCTACAGTATCTGGTGTTCCCAGGCGGTCTCCCATCCAGGTACTAACCAGGCCCGACCCTGCTTAGCTTCTGAGATCTGACGGGATTGGATACCACAGGGCTACAGCTGCAGGTAAGGTTCAGCCTCTAAGTACTGCCAAAAAATAAAGTAAAATCAAATCAAATCAAATAAAATGAAGCTTCTGACTTGCTCTCCTTCCTGTCCATTGCCGCCTAGCTGGGGCTCCGCTTTGTGACATCTTTACTCAAGATTCAGACCGACGGGGACTTCACTATCTGCAGCGTCTCTGTCCTCTGCTGTGCTCTGGCAGAGGAAGGTCAAGTGCCAGTCCCTGTGCCGGCTGCTGCAGTGTCTGTCAGGAGCTATGCCCCTACCACTCCCATTTCGTTGTGCCCATGAGTCCCATGGCCACACTGAGTTCCGAGGGGGTGTGGAAGTGTGATCCAACACGAGCTTAGAGTGAAGGGTAGAAAGCCCCGGAGGCATCACAGATCACGCAGGGCAGAAGGCGTGGTCATGGTGGGCCTTGAGAACCATGCTCAGGAGCTTGGAATGTGTTCCGTGGGCAATGAGGGGCTCTGGGTAGGCGAGTGACATGTGGTGTTGTTATTAGGTGCTGTCGAGTCTGGTCCGACTCAGTGATCCTGGTGGGGCTTTCAATGGCTGATCGCTTCTGGATTGCTTCCGAAGTGGATTGCCACATCCTTCTCCCGTTCATTTTTTGTGGTGCTGGGGATCGAACTAAGGTCCTCAGAGAGTGCAGTGTGGCACTCTACCAACTGAGCTAAAGCCCAGCCCTGAGTGAGATGTTGTTGTTGTTAGGTGCTGTGGAGTCGGTGTCTGACTCACGGTAACCCTATGTACAACAGGTGAAACACTATTGTCAGTGCTTCTCTGCTGTTCATGGGGTTCTCAATGGCAGGTTGATTTTTGGGAGTGGGTTGCCAGGTCTGTCTCCCAAGCCTACAGTTTCTGGTTTTCCCAGGCGGTCTCCCATCCAAGTACTAACCAGGCCTGACCCTGCTTAGCTTCCAAGATCTGACGGGATTGGGATCGGGATCGGATGCCACAGGGCTATGGCTACAGGGGAGTGAGATGTTAGTGTACGGAAAGTGGAGGAGAAAGGAGGAAAGGGAAAGGAAGACATGAGAAGGTTACATGAGAGGAAGGAAATACATAAAAACAAACAGAGAGAGGGAGCAGAAACCAGGTTGGACAGCATCTGGATACTGAGTGAAGGTCAAGGTGTTTAATTTCCAATTCTCCACTTCATAGGAAAGAGAGTGAATGGGCAGAGGCAGTGGGAAGAGAACAGACATTTTAGACGAGAACATCAAGGACTTGAAGAGCTTCAGGACCAACCTCAAGTATCTAAAAGTTTTTCATAAGAATAAGGAACTAGGATTGCTCTCTGGAGAATTTTCAGAGTAGGAGAAAGACAAAGGTTAGACGTGGCAGGGAGGGAGGCGGATGTGACTTTAATTCAGTAACAACTTCCGGTATCAACTTTGCATGGTTCACCTTGCACAGATGGGGAGCGTGCACAGGATTGCGAAACACCAGCTCGCTCCCTTCCTGTTCTCACCAGGGTGGGAGAGGAGCGAAGCTGTAATATTGTAGCCTAGGGCTGGTCTTTGAGGGAGGGGGTGGTAGGTAGGCGGTGTTCTAGGACTGCTGGGAAGAAAACTGCCACTTACACCGGTGTCTGGAGGTGACGCTGTGTGAGAATGCATGCGAGCTGGCAGGGGAGTCAAGAGGTAAGTGCCAGGAGGGAAGGCAGGGCGAGAAACGCCCTAGGGAAAGAGAGCCTGACTTCCACCCAGGGCTGGGCCCGAGATGGGTCCCTCCCCATTCTGGGCCAGAGCTGGCAGGTAGGGCTGGCCCTTCTGATCACAGGTAGGTGGATTTGGGACCAACGGTAGAGTTGGTGGGACTGGCCCTTGTCCTGGTCTGAGTCCTGCTCTGTGACCTTCTCAGAGTCAGAGGGCATTGGCATGTCACCCTGCAGCTGGTGGGGAGCTGTGGCTAAGAGGGAGAATCTAAGAACCCAGTTCTGGAGCAAGCCAGAGTCCCTGGGTTCAAATCCTACCTCAGCCCTTTACCAGTTGTGCATCCTTGGACAGGCTACTTAGTCTCTCTGTGCCTTAATTTCCACATCTTTAAATGGATAAAATAATAATGTTAACAGCTTTAGGGTGCTTAGACTTGTGATAAATGCTCTGTAAGTTATTTATTTATTTATTTATTTATTTTTTGCCTTACTAAGGGTTGAACCCAGGGCTTTGTGCTTGCATGCTTTGCAAGTGCTGGACCACTGAGCTGCACCCCCCAGCCCATTTCTTTTTTACTTTTTGAGACAGGGTCTCTCTAAGTTACACAGACTGCCTCTGGTCTCAAACTTGCGATCCTCCTGCCTCCGCCTCCCGAGCCGCTGGGATTACAGGCATGCGCCACTGTGCCTGGCTGCTCTGTAAGTATTGTAGACAGCTAATCACATATTTTGGACCCAAATTCATACCTGCTATACCTACCATCCCCCATGTGTCTGTCATCCTGTCATGCTGTGGGGGCCTGCAAGTTGCTGTGATGCTGAAAGCTGTGCCACCGGTATTTCTGATACCAGCAGGGCCACCCATGGTGAACAGGCTTCAGCTGAGCTTCCAGGCTGTGACAGACCAGGAAGAAGGACTTGGCAGTCCACTCCCGAAACAATTGTTGTTGTTGTTGTTTTTAGATGCCCTTGAGTCAGTCTCTGACTCATAGTGACCCTACAGAAACACTATTGTCAGTACTTCTCTGTTGTTCATTGGGTTTTCAATGGTTAATTGATTTTTGGGAGTGGGTTGCTGGGTCATTCTCCCAAGCCCACAGCACCTGGTGTTCCCAGGTGGTCTCCCATCCAAGTACTAACCCGGCCCCACCCTGCTTAGCTTCCGAGATCTGACGGGATTGGATGCCACAGTGGTACGGCTGCAGGCCAGACATTTCATATTCAGACCAAAACTACCACATCCTTCCTTCACAGTGTTTCTACCTTGCTAGAGGCTTAAAAAGAACACAGTCAACCAACTATGGACTGAAACGTCTGATACCATGAGCCAAAATAAATCTTCCTTGCTTTAAGTTGTTCCTCCCAGGTACTTGTCACAGTGATGTAAGCCTAACACACCACCCCCACATAATAATAATAAAGCTGTATGATGTTTCTATGGACCAGATTGGGTCCCTCCCATCCCAATTCACATATTGGAGTCCTAACCCCCAATGCAATGGTACTGGGGACGTAATTAGGGTGAGATGAGGTCATGGAGGGGGTCTTCCTGAAGGGATTAATCTTCTTATGAGAAGAGAGCTCGATTACTCTTTCTCCACCATGTGAGGACCCAGAGAGAAGGCAGCCATCTGCAAGCCAGGTAGAGAGCCCTCCCTGGAGCCTAGCCATATTGGTACCGTGATCTTGCAACTCCAACCCCCTGAACTGTGAGAAAACACGTTGCTGCTGTTTAAGCCAACCAGTCTATGACATTTTTAAAATGACAGCCTGAGTAGACTAAGATGCATATTAACTACACAGCAGTATCAAGTTTGGGCTGGGGTTTAGTTCAGTTGGTAGAATGCTTGCTCTGCACTCTCTGAAGCCCTGGCTTTGATCCCCAGCACTGCAAAAATGGCAGAAGAAACTGGCAGCCCACTCTTGAAACAATCCCAAAACAATCAGCCATTGAAAACCCCATGAATAGTAGAGAGGCCCTGACATTGTGCCAGGCATGGTGATACAGTGTTGGGTAGTATTTTTTTTCCTGTTGCACATAGGGTAGCTCTGCACTGGACCGACATTATGGCACCTAAAAACAAACAATGGGCTGGGATTTAGCTCAGTTGGCAGAGCGCTGTGCTTCAATCTCTGAGGTCCCGAGTTCAATTCCCAGCACCGCAAAAATGGGAGAAGGACCTGGCAATCCACTCCCAAGGCAATCCCGAAACAGTCAGCCATTGAAAACCCTGTTAGAGTTGCTATGAGTCGGATACCAACTCAATGGTACCTAACAAAAACAAACAATAGTATCGTGTTTACATCTATCTATCTATCTATCTATCTATCTATCTATCTATCTATCTATCAGAAAACCTAAAAGAACCATAACATAAATAAGACGTTTTTTTCTCCTGCTGAAAGAAATCTAGAGATAGACTACACAGAATTTGTGTGGTTCCTAAATCCAAGCTTACCTCACATTCCAATATGACTGCAGAATTTCCAGTCATCGTAGCTGAAATCTTGTTGTTGTTAGGTGCCGTCAAGTCAGTATCCGACTCATAGCGACCCTCATAGGGTTTTCAATGGCTGACTGTTTCGGGATTGCCTTGGGAGTGGATTGCCAGGTCCTTCTCCCATTTTTGCGGCACTGGGAATTGAACTCGGGACCTCAGAGACTGCAGTGCAGCACTCTACCAACTGAGCCAAATCCCAGCCAGCTGAAATCCAGTCAGCAACTAATAAGGTGGCAGAAGGCAAAAAGAATCACCTTCTGGCTAAATCAGAACCTTTAAAGCAGTCTTCCAAGAAATCCTCCCAACACTATTTCTTGTATCACAAATTCATTTGCTTACAACTAATAGCAAAAGAGGTTGAAAAATGCAATCTTTTAGCTGATGAGACACACTGCTATTCTAAATATAATTGTTGTTGTTGTTAGGTGCCATGGAGTCATGTCTGACTCATAGTAACCCTCATACGCTTTTCAATGGCTGATTGTTTCAGGATGGTCTTGGGAGTGGATTGCCACATCCTTCTCCCATTTTTTGCAGTGCAGGGAATCGCACCTGGGACTTCAGAGACTGCAGAGCAGCACTCTACCAACTGAGCTATTAGTGGTAGAGCAAACATACACTGTTTTTAAGGAAAAATGGAGAATGGATAGTTGGTGGTTTTCCTTTATTTTTTAAATTTTTTGTGGTACTTGGGGGTTGAGCCTAGGGCCTCACACGTACTTTGCAAGTGCTCTATCATTGGGCTGTATCCTCAACCCATTTTTTTAATATTTTATTTTGAGACAGGGTCTTGGTAGATTACACAGGCTGCCTCTGGCCTCACACTCATGATCCTCCTGCCTCCACCTCCTGCGTCATTGGGATTACATGTGTGTGCCACTGCTCCCTGCTGAGAGTGGATAGTTTTGTAGGCTGTTACCAGCCCCTGCTTTCTAGGCTCAGTATGTTTTCTGGATCATTCAGGCTGATCTACTACGCACAGCGTGGGAGCCATGAGGAAGGAGCAGGAGCAAGAAACAAGCCACTTCCAACTCCAGGACATAAAACAAAACAAAGCAAACAAAAAATAAAGCAAAACAAAAAAAGAAAAAAGAAAAAAAAAAAAAAAAAAAAAAAAAAAAAAAAAAAAAAAAAAAAAAAAAAAAAAAAAAAAAAAAAAAAAAAAAAAAAAAAAAAAAAAAAAAAAAAAAAAAAAAAAAAAAAAAAAAAAAAAAAAAAAAAGAAAAAAGAGAAAAAGCAAAAAAACCCCCAAAAACCCAAAAAACCAAAAAAACCCCAAAGTCTTCACTGAACATCTTCTGAAGTCCAAATTGGGGGTTAGACACGTGACATGGCAAACTGCCTTTGAAAACTGCTTCTTCGTAGCGCAGCTGCCCGAATGTCTTGTTTCCTGCAACCTCCAAGCTCCCTCTTTGGCCTTCCTCCCACCTGTTCACATCACTGCTACATCCGCTTAGGCTGTAGTGACGGATCCAAGGCTGAGCAGCTAAACCAATGAAAGAACCAACAAGCAAAACAGAAAGTCCCACTTTTTAGACGGGAGCAGAGAGGAGGCAAGCGCGAGCGCTTCCATGTTAATAAGCTTCCTTCCTGATTGAGGCCAGTTCAGGGACTGGGACCTCTTGGGATAGGGGCACCTCCTTGTTTCCTCTCTTATTCCAGGGAAGAGTGTCACTTCCTTGAGGCTGGGGGTGGTGTCTCTTCAGCTCTGTGTCCATGGGTGTCTGCAACGTAGGTGTCCAGTGAGGACATGGGCCATGAACGAACAAGAGCTCAGGCTAAGGCCCTGCGTTCTCTAACGGTGCCTTGCTGTTGTTGTTAGGTGCCATCAAGTTGGTGTCAGACTCATAGCAACCCTACCTACAATAGGCGAAACACTGTTGTCAGTGCTTCCCTGCTATTCATAGGGTTTTTGATGGCAGATTGATTTTTGGGAGTGGGTTGCCGGGTCCATCTCCCAAGCCTATAGCACCTGGTGTTCCCAGGAGGTCTCGAATCTAAGTACTAACCAGGCCCGTCCCTGCTTAGCTTCTGAGATCTGACAGGATCGGACACCACGGTGGTATGGCTGCAGGCACAAAGTTTTATCAGTTCCTTGTTGTCGTTGTTAGGTGCTGTAGTTTCCAACTCATAGTGACCCTGATAGGGTTTTCAATAGCTGACTATTTCAGGATTGCCTTGGGAGTGGATTGCCACATCCTTTTCCCATTTTTATGGTGCTGGCAATCGAACCTGGGACCTCAGAGACTGCAGTATGGTGCTCTACCAACTGAGCTAAATCCCAGCCCTCAGTTAAGTGCTGTCCACTCAGGTCCGACTCACAGCCAACCCTATGTACAAGAGAACAAAACACTCCCCAATGCTGTGCCATGCCTGGCACTATTGTCAGTGCTTCTCTGCTATTCATAGGGTTTTCAATGGTGGATTGTTTTGGGAGTGGGTTGCCAGGTGCTTCTCCCTAGCTTGCAGCACCTGGTATTCCCAGGTGGTCTCCCATCCAAGGACCCTGCTTAGGGTCCTTGGCCAACCCTGCTTAGCTTCCGAGAACAGGTAAGATTGGATGCCAGGGTGCTATGGCTGCAGACTGTGCCTAGGACTTAAAAATTCCCCCCACCCCATGTATCAAGGCCACTCTGATGTAAATGAAACTGGGTGTAATTGAGGCCTGGGATGTGGGGACACAGGTGCATGCGATAGACCAGCGCCCGAGGGGTTGGGTTAGAGCCAGGGGAAGCCAGACAGAGGATAACAGTTGGAAACAAGGCAGAGAGAGGAACCTTTCCCAAGCCACCTGCCAGACTGACCCACTTCCTGCCACCTTCTCTCCCTCCCTCCTTTGCCCTAATTCTCCTTGTATGGTTATTCAGAAGAGCCCCCCGCCCCCATGACTCGGCAATGATGAAGGACATGCAGAGAGAATGCAGCACTCTGTTTGTTCCTCCAAACACTTTACGGTGTCTGTCGCACTCACAGTTTCTGCTTGTGACTGTTGTAGCTTTAGTAGTTTCTACCATCTGCATAAAATGATGTATAAAATGGAGCCTCTGTGTGTCCTTAGTGAAGTTAGTATCTAGGGGGAGTGAATGGTTAAATACAACAAAGTACAGCACACACTAAGAAAAAGAGAAGATAAGAAGAAGAAGGGCTGGGATTTAGCTCAGTTGGTAGAGTGCTGCGCTGCAGTCTCTGAGGTCCCGAGTTCAATTCCCAGCACGGCAAAAATGGGAGAAGGACCTAGCAATCCACTCCCAAGGCAATCCCAAAACAGTCAGCCATTGAAAACCCTATGAGGGTCGCTATGAGTCGGATACCGACTCGATGGCACCTAACAACAACAACAAGGAGAAGAATACACACAAGGAGGCACTTACTTAATCTTAGAGGAACAAGGAAGGCTTCCTAGAAGAGATGGAGTCTACGACCTAAAGGACTTTGATAATCCGGAGCAACAGTGGCTTACACAGGCTGCTTTATTTCCTCTCATGTAAGAGTCCAGAGGTAGGAATTCCTTAGTGCCATGGTACTCGCTGATGTCAGGGGTCAGGCTGCTTCTATTTTGTGGGTCAGTAGGTGTGGTTGCCTTGTGGTTCAAGGTGACTACTCTACCCAGCTATCAAGTCCATGTTCTAGCTATGGTACCAGTGAGTGAAAGAGTGGTTGACTATAATTGCAAGCTAATCATTAATGATTGTTGTTAGGTGCCATTGAGTCAGGTCCAACTCATAGTGACCCTGTGTACATCAGAACAAAACACTTCCCAACACTGTACCGTGCCCGGCACTATGTCATTGGTTCTCTGCTATTCATAGGGTTTTCCATGGTGGATTGTTTCAGGAGTGGATCGCCAGGTCCTCCTCCCTAGCCTGCAGCATCTGGTATTCCCAGGTGGTCTCCCATCCAAGGACTAACCAGGCCGAGCCTGCTTCTGAGATCAGGTGGGATCTGATGCCAGGGTGCTATGGCTGCAGACAGAATCAGCAGTAGAGTCTTCTAATTTTCTTCTCTCGAATGATACATGTGCAGACCTAAAAATCATGTGTCACAGAAGGCTTATACCAGAAAGTTAAGGCCATTTGCCCTAGCCCTCCCTGTCCTCAAGAAAGAGTTCCAACCTAGCTTTCTGGCAGCTACTGTCAACAGTAATCACTCTGACATGTTCAAAGGAAATCTTTACAGAACCAACAACATGGCATCCCTGAATAGTCACCAGACACCCATATGTCAGTAGCCAAGATTGTCTTCTTCAGCGACCCCTTCTAATGTAGCTGTGCTCTAAGGGGTGATCACTGATGGGGGAAAGCTGATCACATGATCCAAGGGGCATTAATCCATAGGCTGCCTGCCAGCCTATGAAGTGGCAACGACAAAGTCGTCTGCCCAATAGGGGCAATGAGGATTTTCTTAGCCAATCAGATTCATTCCCTCTAGAATTTTAAGTAGAAAATTTGAGAGAATCTGCTGAAAGTGTGATGACATCAAAAAGAACTAAGAGTCAAATTAAGGAGCATAAGGCCTTGGATGCTGTTGTGGCTTGTGCCACCCACCCGCCCCCCATCCTTTTTGGTTATGTGATGCAGCAATTCCCATCTCTCTACAGCTGGTGGGGTTGGGTTTCTGTCATTAGCAATGATGGTCTTAATACCTAACAAGGTTTAGAGTTTTAGGTGGCATTGTTTCCTTAGGCTAGAAGCTTGCCTCCTGAGGGTGTGTTTATTTATTCTCCCCAGTAATCTTATTTTGGGCTGGGGTTTATCTCAGTTGGTAGAGTGCTACTCTGTGCTCTCTGAGGCCTTGGATTCGATCACCAGCACTGCAAAAATGGGAGAAGGACCTGGTAGTCCACTCCCAAAACAATCCCCAAGCAATCAGCCATTGAAAACCCTATGAATAGCAGAGAAGCACTGA
>VMDO01018631.1:0-41769 GCA_007922755.1 Pedetes capensis
ATATAAAAGAAAGCATTAGTGTATAGTATAAATACTGATTTAAAATACTGTGTGTGTTTGTGTTTCTGTACTAGGGGGTTGAACCCAGGGCCTTACACATGCTTTGCAAGCTCTCTGCCACTGAGCCACACCCCTAGCCCAGCTTTTACTTTTCATATTAACACAAGAGTCTCACTAATGTTTGAAGCCTGCCTCAGCCTGGAGAGTTGCTGGGATTACACACTTGAGCCATCACGCCCAGCCCATGTGTGTATCTTAAAAAAAACTGGAAGCAAATTCATCAAATGCTCATGGTGACTGAGCAAGAGTTTCCCAATTAGGTGGATTCTGGCTGCTGGTGTGGGTGTCAGGACGTCTGATTTCTTGGCCCAGCTCTTCCCCTACCTTACTATGTGACTATGAAAAGCTCTCCCCGACACCCGGAGGTCTGTTTCCTTATCTATGAAATGGGAATGTGGAATCAGGATATCTATGCCTCTTTCCAGCTTTCATGCTACTTGAGACTTTTCAGGACTAGTTCACAGGAACAGGGGGGACTGCCCACCCCTGAACAGGCTTTGCAGTCAGGGCCCTCTTCCACTGAGGGGAGGAAGTGGCCACCCACAGCCTGGCCAGCCCTCAGGCACTGTCTCAAATTAGAATCCCACCTCCTATCTCTGCCTCATTTTGAGTCATGAAAAGCCTCCTACACCCATCTGCTGCACCATGCGACCAGTGGCAAAGGGGGCGTCCGGCAGAGTTGTGGCCTGCGCAGCTCCCATTGGCCCTGATGCCTCAGTCAGGGAAGGAGGGGACTAAAAGGCAGGAGGTGAGGTGTGGATTACTCTTCCCCCGTGTGCCTGGTGCTCTGTGCATGCGCTGTTTTCCGAGGGTTAGCCACTTGTTCTCCATGGCTCCCTGGGTAGAGGGTGAGGCCCCCTCCATCCCAGGGAAGAGGTGGAGGCCAGGCATGGAGTCCAGCCTGGGGCCTGGAGCACTGCTGCTCAGTGGCACTACAGGGTGGGAGCAGCTCACTCTCTCCTAGGGCCTGACGGTGATCTCTAGCTGCCAGTCACAGCCACATCTGACCCCACTCCGGTCCCACCCTGGAATTTTGTATGTCGTGGCAGGGGGTTAAACCCATTTCTCATTGTACTCGTGGGAAGCATTCCCCCTGCGAGGAAATCTCACTGGCAGAATCACTAATCCCCTCCTCGTTCTCAGGCTGCCAGGTCCCAGGCTCCACAGCAGTGGGCAGATGCAGGTCTTCTGTGATCTCTCTGGGGAGGCTGTAACTCCTGTTTTTTATGGGAAGCAGCATCTTCAACAGCATAGAATGTGGGGTCCCCAACTGTCCTGCTGCCCCTTCATGCAGGCTCCAGTGACCTGCTTCTTCCATGCACAGCTTCCCTGTTTCGTCAACTAATTCTGTCTCTTTTCCCCCCAGCCTGCTCCCCACTGGGTGCTGCCCCCATTATTCTGTCTTTAAATTCTAAAACAGGAGGGCAGGGGAAATTACATCCATTTTTCCATCTGGCTTCAGTTTTTCAGGCAGATTTTCAACATAATTTATCAGTGCTATTGCTTTTCTGTTTCATTACTGGCACTATGGTCACGTTTCCTAATATTCCAGAATCCTGGAGCATTGTGGGTTAACTGGCTCTCTATGGATGAGCCCAAATACTTAAGCACAATGATAACACTGTGCAGTGGCAAAATGTGCTTTGGCCATGTCTTAGAATATGACAAAGTTGGAAGGTAGGCGCTGCCTTCATTCTTAACAAATTCAAGACATACCGGGGAGGCTTCTACCCTTCTTTACTTGCTCAATAGGCATTGCCTCACAGGGCTGTCCCAGGGATTCAATGAGGTAAGTTGTGAGAGGGTGTCAGCAAGTCACAGGCACTCAGTAAATTCCCCACCCCACCTCCCACCCCAACCCTGACCTGGGAGTTCATATCTCAGCCTCTCCCGGCCCCAGTTTCCTGCTGAACACAGGCGACCATCTTGGAGCTGCCCTGCCTTCCTCCAGGTGGCTGTGGTGTGCTGAGTACATTCCGTGCTCCTTGGCTGAAGGCCCACAGCACAATTAAGCGATTGTTACATGCTAGCTTCATTGCACCTCTTAATTAATCTGGTTTTGAAGAGATGAAACGCCCCAACTCCTCAAACCTTTCTCAGGACAGATGGCTCCTAACTCCTGGAGTAAGGCCTGCCTGCCCATGTGTCCCCAAAGGCCTGGGCCAGAGTGAGGAGACATCTGCCCTCCCCTCCCTTGCCTGGACTCAGGCAAGGTTCAGGCACCAGCTGGTAGGGGGTGTGTGCTATGACAGAGCCACCAAGGAAGGACCCCCCCCCCCCCAAGATGAGCTGATGTCTCACTTCATGGTAGGCTCCGGGGCTGTTTGGTCATGGTTTCCCTCTGTCTCCCAGGCTCTGAGGGCTGGATGGTTCTGATCCCTTTATTTATTTCGTGGTGCTTGGGACTGAACCCAAGGTCCTGCATGCTAGGCGAGCACTCCTCACTGACCTGAAAACACAGCCCCTTTTTAATTTTATTGTTTTGCGATAGGGTCTTGCCAAGTTGTGCAGGCTGCCTCTGGCCTCAAATGAAGTGATCCTCCTGCCTCATCCTCTTGGGTCGCTGGGATTACAGATGTGTGCCACCATACCCAGCTTTGGAGAAAGTTTTTTAAATGGATCAGTTAAAGGCATTGAAATGGGCTGCATATATTAATCAATTGCATGTCCTCTGTGCTCTTTAGGGAAATAATTTTCTACAAAGTAAGATGATTTACAGTTGATTTAATGACAAACACTGAGGAAAAAGTGGTGCAGGTGATGTGCAGAAGTACAAGTCATGAATGTCTCAAGTTTGGGAGACACCGCTCCCCCTGTACACAGCAATGGGCTTCTGAGGGAGCTGCTACTGCCTCACTTTCACAGTGGGAAACAAGTAGGCCCTGAGAGGAGAGACAAGTTGCCCAAAGTCACTCCTTCCTCATCGCTGGCAATGACCAGCTCTCAATGGAGTGGTGGATCTAGAGAATGTTATCCCCCAGAGCTACTCAGCCAGGGGGCCATCAGACCTTGGAGCAGCAGCTCAGTCCTCCCCTCTGGGGTGAGCTACGCCAGGCCAGGTCTTGTCTTCTAACCAGAAACCGTTGCAGCAGCTGGGCGTGTTGGCTCCTGCCTGTGATTCCAGTGACTCAGGAGGCTGAGGCAAGAGGATCATGAGCTGGAGACCAAAGGCAGCCTGCATAATTTAGCGAGATCCTAACTCAAGATAAAAAGTAAAAATAGGGCAGAGGCTGCAGCTCAGTGGTAGAGTGCTTGCCATGTGTGAACAAGGCTATGGTTTCAACCCTCTGGTACCACAAGACAGGAGGAGGAGGAGGAGAGGAGGAGAAATGGTGTAGCAGTCTGAATACCTGTGCCTGTGAGGGGCAGATAGCAGACTGGGATTAGGGAGGGGCACAGCAAGAGGGAGAACCAGACAGAGACCAAGACAGGCTGAGGCCTGACACGTGGGGCCACTCAGGGACCTAGAGTGTGTCGGGGGAACTAAATTCACTCCCACCCTGAGGTCACTGGTCTCCAACGGTGCTCTGGCATCTAATCTGGTTGATAGGTGAGTAGGATTTGAGCCAAAGGAGCATCACACCCACCCAGCACAGACCTGGTCCCCACTACAGCCCCCAGCACCTTCATGAGTGGGTGGAGGTCAGGGCACTTCCTGCTTGGGCAGCCACCACAGATCTTTTGCCCTGTGACATCTTTGAAAATTATAGGGTACAGTGGCGGTGGTGACACCTGCCTGTGATCTCAGCACTCCAGAGGCTGAGGCAAGGGGACTGCGAGTTCCAGGTCAGCCTGGAGTACAGGTTAAGAATCTGTTTCCAAAAAAAATTTTTTTAAATACAGAATAAAATAAAAAACCATGAGGGGTGTTTCTCACCTTTGGAATGATCTGCTGCTGACCTACCACTCTGCCTTTGATCTTTTGGCTCCCATAAAGTTTAACAGCACGGTTATGGCTATGTTAGGGAGACTCCAAACAGAACTAAGAAACAGGTAGTGAGCACATATAATGAGCAGGCAGTACGCACAGTGTGGATTTGTCTGAGCGAAACAAAGAGGTGAAAGATGAACAAGGGGCCTTTGGCCTCCAAGAACTCAGAGCTCCCCAAAGGGAGGGGGAGGAGCTTTCTTGTAAAAGCCTAAGTGGTCAGCCAACAATTTCAGTAATATGTAGAGGCCTGGCTGCCAGCTGGGAGTCACAGTGAAGTGCAGGGCTGTTCCTGGGAGCTGGAGCCCACCTCTGGGTTGCTCAGGGAGGGTTTTTTCTTCACATGGGACGAGTGCCACCCGAGGAAATTTGGTCTGTGGTGTGAGGCTTGATGACCAAGTTACAAAGCACATTCACATCGATTCTCAAATTAGACCCTCAACAATATCCCCCTGTGCTGGGTGAGACAGATGTAATCAGCCTAGCTAGGCAGTTGAGGAAACTGAGGCTCAGGTCACCACCCTAAGGGTAGTGTCCAGACCCCCGGGGCAGAGGTCAAGCTGATGTCATGGGCATGGGGGTGAGGAAGGATGGCCCGGTGGATGTTCCCACGGTCTGCAGAAAATGAGCAGAGGAGAGGAGGAAAAAGTAAAGTCTGCTGTCTGCCTCAGAAGAGCAGCGTCAGGAGAAGTGGGCTTGCACTGCTTCAGAGGATGGGGGAGGGGAGGCACATTCACGTCTGGGGGCAGGGGAGGGTGGACGGGGCTTTTGGTTGGTGGAGAGAAAAAGATTTCTGGTATGAGTTAAGAGAAACCTTAAAAATTTTCAATTCCAGAAACTGAGTTTCTATTTCAGAGATTGGTTAACCTTCTTTTTTAACAAGAAAAAAAAAAAATCCTAAATCAGGCTTTTCTTAGTTGTTCTATTCTTTTTAATACCTTAAAACTAAGATGCAGCGAGAATAGCAGCTATAATTTCTGTTTTTGCTGTGCCATGGGATCTGCTAAGCGCCACCTGTATCCGCTCATTACATTGCTCAACCACCTGCAGAGGCTTCTGCACGCTGTGAATTATAATTTGGGAAACTGAGGCACCAAGACATTAATTGCCTAACTCAAGGCCAAACAGCAAATAAGTGGCAGAGCTCAGATGAGACCCATGCAGTTTGCTGTAGTCTAGTTTTCAAGCCCAAGGCTGCTTCCGGCTATTGTAGCTCCATCATACAGACCTCACCACCATCTCCATGCCAGGCCCTTCACACTGTTGCTGATCTTTACAAGATCCTTGTGACTTAGAGATGCCTCTAATCTTGAAATAAATGTTTTTTTCTTTCTGATTACAAAAGTTAAACATATTTTATTGCCAGGTGCGGTGGCGCATGCCTGTAATCCCAGCGGCTTGGCAGGTGGAGGCAGGAAGATCACAAGTTCGAGACCAGAGGCAGTCTGTGTAATTTAGCAAGACTCTGTCTCAAAAAAAGTAAAAAAATGGGCTGGGGATGCAGCTCAGTGGTCCAGCACTTGCAGAGCATGCAAGCACCAAAGCTCTGGAGTCAACCCCCAGTACCCCCCCCCCAAAAAAAAGTTAAATATATTTTAGATTGTTTTTTAAGTCAGCGTCTTCTTGTTGCCCAGGCTGGCCCCAGACTCCTGGGCTCAAGTGATCCTCTTGCCTGAGCCTCCTGAGTAGCTGGGACTATAGGCGCATGCCACTATGTCTGCTATATATTGGAAAATAGTAAAAGTATCAAAAAACACAAAGAGGAAAATTAAATCATTTGTAATCCCACAACCCAGAATTAAGCCCTGTTGATATTTTAAGGAATATCCTTCCAATATTTCTTCTTTCCATCAACATGCATATTTATTATAAACTGTCAGCTACTTTGCAATTTTTTAGCAGCTATATTGAGATATCGTTGCCTACACTGTACACATCAAAAGTGTCCAATTTTTTTTTTTTCTCTACTAGGAGATTGAACCCAGGGCCTCAAGTATGCTGGGCAAGTCCTCTACCCCTGAACAGCCTCTTTTTTTGTTTTTTATTTTAAGTAAGAGTCTCACTAAGTTACAAAGGCTGCCTCTGGCCTTGTACTCCTGATCCTCCTGCCTCAGCCTCCTCCCAAGTCTCTGGGATTACAGGCATGTACCTGGCTTCCAATTTGCTAAATTTTTAAAAATAAATTTTGACTTATTTTTCACAGGTATTCACCTGTGAGGCCACCACCACAATCCAGGCAGCGAACATATCCATAGTCCCCAAAGATTTGCTCAAGCCTTTTTGCCTTCCCAGCCACTCTCAGTGCTGTTATCCGGAAACTTGATGCCTTCTGGCCAGGATCCCAGGCTTGGATAGCAAGGTGCCTGGCCAGGGCTTCCTAAGCTTTGTCTCCTGGCCAGCCTGTGCTTCAGGGAGCATGAACAATTCCGTCAGCAGATATCTTGGAACTACCGGTGCCTTCTGCTCAATTTTGCTGTGAATCTAAAACTACTCTTAAAAAAAAAAAAAAAAAAAAAAAAAAAAAAAAAAAAAAAAAAAAAAAAAAAAAAAAAAAAAAAAAAAAAAAAAAAAAAAAAAAAAAAAAAAAGCCTATTTAAGAGGAAGAAAAAGAAAAGTTCTGTTCAGAAAAGGACACTATAAATAAAACAAAAATACATGCAATAGGACAAGATCCTTAAAAGACATAGAACCAATGCAGGATTAGATTCTAGCCTACAGATAGAATTCCAAGAAATATATAAGAAAAGAGGCAAGGAAAATTCAAGCAGATGTTTTGTAGTAGATGAAGTATGCATTGTCAAAAGACATCTAAAAAATGCTTAGCTTCACTAGAAATCAGGAAAGTGCAAATTAAAGCCATACACTGAATTAGCAAAAATAAGAAAAGACATGTAATTCAAGTGTTCACAAGAATGTGGGGGAAGGATGTGTGAAATATCACCATAAAACCCATTATTTTGTATGCATATACAAAGAAAAAGAAAGAACGATAGAAAGATAAAGAAAGAAAAAAGAGAGAAAGAAAGAAAGAAAAAGAAAGGAAGGAAGGAGGGAAGGAAGAAAGGAAGGAAAGAAAAAGAAGAAAGGAAGAGGAAAATGGAAAAATGAAAAAGAATGTGGGGCAGGGAGAACTCTGATTGTCTGTTGGTGAGAAGGTAAATTCCACTCCCCTAGGAGAGCAATTAGATTTACCTTGCCAAGTATGTTATTGCTTTGGTTGGTCTCACCTGTTTAAGACTTGCATTTGCCCTCTGGACTTGAGCGGCGGTTAACCTCCTAGTGTACATACACTGTGTTGGGAGGTTCATGACAGCACTTTTTACAATGTCAAAAAAAAAAAATTATAAGTAAGCCAAGCATGGTGATGCCCACCTACAATCCTGGTGCTCAGGAGGAAAACAAAACCCCTTGTAAGCAAGCTTTTTTATTTTTTTATTTTTCTTTCAGTACTGAGAGGTTGAACCCAGGGCACTCCACCACTGAGCTGCACCCCCAACCCATTTTTTATTTTTTATTTTGAGACGGAGTCTCATTAAGTCACACAGGCTGCTTCTGGCCTTGAACTCTTCATCCTTCTCCCTCAGCCTCCCAAGTCACTGGGATTATAGCTATGTGCCACTGTGCCTGGCTCTATTTCTTAAGCTGACTGGCAGGTGCATAGGTTTGTTTTAATATTCTTCATATTACTATATATCATGATATATTATTTTTATTTAAGAAGAAATTTGTAATAAGTTCTAACTTAAAAAAGAAGCATAAACAAGATATTGTGATGCTTGCCTGTAATTCCAACAATTTAAGAAGTGGAAGCAGATGGATCAAAAGTTTGAGGCCAAAGCCAGAGCAGTGGCACAAGCCTGTAATTCCAGCAGCTCGGGAGGCCAAGGCAGGAGGATTGCAAGTTTGAGACCAGAGGCAGTCTGTGTAATTTAGCGAGACCCTGTCTCAAAAAGTAAAAAAATGGGCTGGGGGTGCAGCTCAGTGGTCCAGCACTTACAAAGCATGCATGTGTGAGGCCCTGGGTTCAACCCCCAGTACCAGAAAAAAAAAAAAAAAAAAGACACAGGAGGGAAAGTAGGGCAATGACTGGAAGAAGAGAAAGATGAAGGCAATCCACCCATTTTTTCCCATTTTGCATAGAAAGTGCTAAATTCAAAGAGGTTAAGTGGCTCACTCAGGCTCACACAGTTTGTGCAGCTCAGCCTGGATTGGAACCCATGTCTTCACCTCCTGGAGCAATGTTCATTCCTCCCTTAGCTGCTGCCTCTTTCTCATGGTCATTATCAAGTCCTTGGTTGCTGGCCCTTGGGTTAGTCTCCCTTCTCCTACCGGAGCACCATAGCGTGCTGGGATTCACAGAGCCTTAGAGTTAGAAAAGTGCACTTGCTCCCTTCTGACACATGGGACTGAACCTCCCACTCTCTTGCTCTCTCTGTGATATGGAATCAGTTTCCAGATGTGTGCATGACAGGGCACCTCTTCCGTCTATGTCTATGCATGTTGCAGGGGCATCGTGGTAGGTAACGCCAGCACTCCCTGCTGGGTGCTCACCTGGGCTGGAGTTGTGACACTGTCATTCGCTTAGTTTGACCTTTGGTCAAGTTCTTCCCTTTTCAGAGGCTCATCTGTATAAGGGGACTGATGCCTGCGTCCCAGGGTGATACTGGGGACTGAGGGAGCTAAGCAGGTGGGTGCCCAGCACAGCACCTGACACACAACAGCTGCTCAGTGACAGCAGGGTCCCTGCCCTGGCTCCTCTCCCACTTTTTTTTCCTAGGGCAGGACTGGCTCTCATTCCCCTCTCCTGCCAGCACAGATCACATACACTCATACACAGCTGCTGGCCGAGGAAACACGGGGTCTCTCTATGTAGCCCAGGCTGGCCTCCATCATGCATGGAGTCCTGGCTCAATCTCCTGAGTGCTGGGATTACAGGCATGCGCCACCACGCCCAGCCTGAAGACCTGCTTTTCTGAGCCGACAGTAGGAGAGAGGTCAGAGGCACTGACCTAGAGAGAATGCCAATGGCTCCTCCTGAGTGCCAGGACTCGAGAGGGAAGTCATTGCCAGTCAGGTTGAGTCCAGAGATGTCCCCAACTGACCCCACAGCTGTTCTGGAACCTGGCATTTGGTCCAGGGAGCTGAGAATTTGTGACCCCAGCCATCACTCCCTGGGGTGATGGACCAAGTGCAGTTTCTGCTCGGCTTGTCCATCAAGAAAAGGGAATATTGTATCACTTTCTGGTCTGTGCCCCTCACTTCCCTGATCTGTAAAATGGCTGAGGTGCTCTCTTTTTTTTTTTTTTTTCCTGTTTGTTATTTCTTTTTTTTTTATTAGAAATTTTTAATGTACATCATAATGTGATTCATTTTGACATGCTTTTCGTTGTGACAATTTTCATATATTCAATTTGATAAACATTTTTCATATAGGTTACCCCTTACCCTCCCCTATGCTTCCCCCTCCCCCACTTCCCATCTAAGTTTCCCATCCAAGTCTTCTCTATCTTTTACTTAGTAGTATTTTTCTATATGTCCTTGGGTTCCAGTTCTGTTTAAGATAGAAACTTTTCCTGTAGTCATCTTTGTTTTTATCTTGTTAGAACAATTACATGCGATTTCTAGTCCATTTATATTGACATCATTCTTATCTTCCCTCCCCCCCTTTTATTATGATCCGACCTTTGAGTAGGATTTTTCCTTCTTGTAATTTTGAATCAGCTTGGCTGAGGTGCTCTTTAAGTCTCTTCTGGTAGTGGAGATTCTGGATTTTTTGGCAAGATTTCCTTTGAGCCTTCAAAGTGAGCTCATAAAGACACAGAGGTCCTGCTTTCTTTGTTTAAACTGGAGTTTTTAGCTCACTTGCAGGAGTAAAAAATAGTCAAAGTCAGGGAAGAAAAAATCTGGGGAGTTGTGAACACTGGATGGGACAGAGCACAGAGCCCTGTGTGAGACATGGCCCTGGGAACAGGGAATGGGCGTCACTGGGGCGTCCAATCTGCAGGACCACTGGCCTCAAAATATTCTGTCTTTGACCCAATGACTTCACTTCTGAGAAAGCATATTAAGGAAATGATCAGAAACACACACACACACACACACACACACACACACACACACACAGATATACATCACAGTATTGTTAAAAATATTTTTAAGAACTTTAACTAAATGCTCAGAAATAGAAGACTGGTTCTGTTATTTCCATATGATCAACTATCATGAAGCCATTAAAAATCGCATTCAGGCATAATGACTACAACTGTAATCTCAGCACTTGGGAGACTAAGGCAGGAAGATTTTGAGTTTGAAATCAACCTGGGCTATGTAGCAAGACTCTGTTTTTAAAAAATCATATTATAGGAGATTTTGGGAAATCTTATAACATTAAGTGAAAAAGTCATATATATATAATAGCATTTATTGAACTGATATGAATTATAGATGGATAGATAGATACACACGGGGCTGGGGTTTAGCTCAGTTGGTAGAGTGCTGCTCTGTGCTCTCTGAGGCCCTGGGTTCCATCCCCAGCACCACAGAAATGGAAGACGGACCTGGTAATTCACTCCGAAGCAATCAGCCATCAAAAACCCTATGAATAGCAAAGAAGCACTGACAATGGTGCCAGGCATGACACAATGTTGTGTAGTGTTTAGTTGTGTGGTACATAAGGTTGCTATGAGTCAGACCTGACTTGACAGGACCTAACAACAACAACGGGCTGGGGATCAGCTCAGTTGGCACAATATTTTCTCTGCACTCTCTGAAGCCCTGGGTTCAATCCTCAGCACTGCAAAAATGGGAGAAGGACCTGGCAGCCCATTCTTGAAGCAATCCCGAAAACAATCAGCCATTGAAAACCCTATGAATAGCAGAGAAACACTGACATAGGGCTGGGCATGGCACAGTGTCAGGGGAGTGTTTCATTGTGTTGTACAAAGAGTCACTATGAATCAGACCCAACTCAATGGCACCTAACAACAACAACAAGATAGATACACACATGTATGTGTTCAATACATAGGAAGACATATGTTGTTAGTAGCACTTAACTCTGGGTAGTGGGGTTATTTTTATTTCTCTATGGGTTTTAATATGTAATATGTGAGATATTATATCTTTTCTCTTTAAGTTTTTCCATGCATTCAAGATTTTTTGATAAATATTTCTTTTATATGCAGAAAAACAACAAAAATGTCATTAAATTTGAATGTTTTAATTATGGAAAAATACACATATTATAAAATTTACCATCTTAACTATTTTTAAGTGTTGTTGTTGTTAAGTGCCATGGAGTCATGTCTGACTCATAGCGACCCTCATAGGGTTTTCAATGGCTGATTATTTTGGGATTGCTTCAGGAGTGGATTGCCATGTCCCTCTCCCATTTTTGAGGTGGTTGGTACTTGAACCCTGAACCTCAGAGACTGCAGAGCAGAACTCTACTAACTGAGCTAAATCCCAGCCCATTTTTAAGTGTAGTGATCAGTAATGTTAAGGTCATTCACATTGTTGAGCAACCACCACCATCCATCCCCACAACCTGTTCAATATGCAAAACTGAAACTCTGTACCCATTAAAGAGCTCCCCACTCCCATCATCTCAGCCCCTGGCAATCACATTTTTCACTTCTGGCTCTATGAATTTGACTATTGTGAGCACATTGTTTAAGTGGAATCATACAACATTTGTCTTTTTGTGATGGCTCATTTTACTTAGCATAAGGTTCTCAAGTTTCCCATTGTAACCTGGTGTCAGAATTTCCATCCTTTTAAAGGCTGAGTAGCATTCCATTGTGTGTGTATATATACATACATAGTATACACACACACAGTACACACACACACACACCACCACCACCATTTGGCTATTGACTAACACTCTTTTGAACATGGGTGTACCAGTACTTCTTCAATACCCTGTTTTCAGTTCTTTTAGGAATATACCCAGAAGCAGAGTTGCTGAATCATATGGTAATTCTGTCCTATTGATTGATTGATTGTTCGGTTCGAACCCAATGTCTCACACATGCTAAGTTCCTGCTCGACCACTCAGCTACACTCCCAGCCCCTCTGTGTTTAATTTTTTGAGGAACCACCAGGCTATTTTCAACTGTGGCCACATCATTTCCCATTCCCACCAACAGTGCACAAGAATCCCAATTGCTCTGTATCCTTGCCATACTTATTTTCTGGTTTTTTGATGGTATCCAAAAAAGGTCATTTGTATAAGCAGACAGACCCATTTAACACTTCATATATATGCCCCCAGAGGGCCACATGTGGGTTCCTGGGCTCAGCGCTAAGAGGGTGCACAGAGGCTCATTGTAAAGTCCCAGCCTCCTTGGAGCTTGTGGACCAGCCAGGAGATACACCCTGGCTGTGACCCAACCCTTAGGACCCCCTGGACAGATCAGATCGCAGGCCCTCACTCAGGTTCAAGCAAGGACATTCAAGAACTTCTTGTGCCAGAGCCTCAGCGGAGGAGGAGGGCTTGGCACCCAAGCTGTAAAGGGGTGCTCGCAGGCCTGGGCCAGCAAGCAGAATTACCATGGGACACTTACTCCTTGCTTCTCATCTCGCTGCCAGGAGAATCCTGGCCACCACATGTCTCACTGGCTTGGTTTCTGGGGCTGAAGCAGGAGGCATAGGGCTACATTACTCCAGTCAAAACTGTTCCCAAAGGCAGGGCACAGAAATGGGGAACCCGGTGGAACTTGGAGCTTCCTTTCCTTGGGACTGTTGGCGAACAGTGGCTCCCTTTCCTTTTTCTGGCTTCTGAACCTTCTGCTGGTGGCTTGTGGTAAGACAGAGGATGTAGTGAGGAGCAGGCTATTGTCAGCAGCCCTGGTACCGTCATGGGCAGCTCTTCCTCCTGCTGGGAAAATTGTCCACCGCGGTTTGTAGAAAGCCACAGTCTCCCTCCCTCCGACTGTCACCAGACAGGAATGACTCTCCTCAGGCAGAAGTGAGGGCTATGACACATGGTCAGCAGCTTGCGACCCAAGCAGAAGGTTCCCCAGTGGGCTGCCCATCTCTCACGATCTGTCCTGTGTCCACATGTCCCAGAGGGAAGTGCCTTTCCTCTTTGCAGGACCTGGAAGGCCAGTGAGAGGGTCCTGGGAGGCCAGGACTGGGATCAGCTGGGTAGATGTGTGACCGGTGCAGTGGTATAGGGTGCCATGCTCAGAGGAGTTGAATTCTCTGCTGCACTGAAATGCTTGGTATTTGTTTTCAGGGTAGGGTGGGGTGGAAGTTGACAGGTTCTCACTATGTACCCCAGGCTGGCCCAGAACTTGGTATGTGGTTGGCCTCAAACCTGTGATCCTACTACCTCAGCTTCCTAAGTGCTGGAATGATAGGTATGCTCCACCAAGCCTGATGCTTAATAATTTTTTAAACAAATGACCCCATGAGCTCTGCATCTGGTCCTGGTGGCGCCTCTTCCACGGCAGCCCTGCAGGACCTCTCCCCGGGGGAAGGCATGCCAAGACACCACCACCGCCAAATGGCCTCTGGCATCTCTGAAGTCAGCAGTTTGAATGTATCTGCTGTGATTTGTGTGTGGTTTGAGTGTGTCCTCAAAGGTTCCTGTGTAGGAAGACTGGTTTCGAGTATGGTAGTGTTCAGAGGCAGTGGGACCTTTGAGAAGTGGGGCCTCCTGGCAGGTGCTTTGGTCATTGGGTGCACAGCCCTTGGAAGGGATTAAGGTAGTTCTCATGGGATCCTGGTAGTTCCAGAGAGAGTGATTTGTTATAAAAAGAGTAAGCCCAGGGCTGGGAGTGTAGGTGAGTGGTGGAGTGTTTGCCTACCATATGTGAGGTCCTGGGTTCAACCCCCAGCACCACAAAAAAAAAAAAAAAAAAGAGAAAAGGGAGAGAGGGAGAGGGAGGGAGAGAGAGAGAGAGAGAGAGAGAGAGAGAGAAAAGAAAGGAGTGAACCAGATTTTTGAATCCCTTTTGCTTCTTGTCTCACTATGTGATCTCTCCTTTTTACAATGTTCCCTCTATGATCCCATCTGCCATGTTGTGATGTAGGCAGAAGGCCCTCACCAGAGCCAAGCAGAAGTCAGCACCATGCTCTTGAACCTCTAAAACCATGAACTAATTAAACCTCTTTTCTTTAAAAAGTAACCAGCCTCAGATACTCTGTTACAGCAACAGAAATCAGGTGAATGCATATCACTCCACACCTCTCCCTACCCTGCTTTATCTTAGAGTTATTTGCCTGTGTGTGCCATTCTGCAGCTACACTGTGAACTTCCAGAGGACAAGGACCAGACCTCTTATCAGCAGGGTGTCTGGCACTTGGTAGATGCTCACTAATTGTTATTTGAAGAAACAACTGAAGCCTCCATTCTAGGTCATTTTTTTAGTGGCAAAGGAAAACAGATGACTCCTGATTGTTAAGAGTTGGATTTTATCAGGAAAACATGAGAAAAAATATGATCTTGGTTTTCATAAGACCAAGGCTAGTCCATGGCCAAATTTCCACATTGTACTATAAGTAGGAAGTGATATTTATTGATATTTATTGAATACTGGCTGCTTTTTGGCTCTGCACTATGATCTGTTTAATTCTACAACCTCCAAAGATATCCCTGTTTAGGAGGCTCAGAGAGAATTTAGCATAGCCAGGGCATCACATCTCCAAGTAGAAGAATGTTTGTCTGACTTCAGAGGCCTCCTTATTCAGTGTGTTTTGGTCCTGGGAAAGGGCCAGTGATGAGTAACTGAAGGAAGAGGCACGGGACAACTTTCCATAGGGAGCTGCTGAAGGGATTATTACCAAAAAGCTGAGGAGAATCTGGAGTAGAGCCTATGAACTTTATTTTTTTTCAGTACCAGGGTTGAACCCAGGGCCTTGTGTGCTACCTACACAAGTGCTCCACCACTGGGTGCCAACCTCCAGCTCTTTTTTTTTTTTTTTTTTTTTTTAATTTGAGAAAGGGCCTTGCCACATTGCCGAGGCTGCCTCTGGCCTTGAACTCACAATCCTCCTACTTCAGCCACCTCAATCACTAGGATTTTAGACGTGGATCATGGAACCCAGCTCTAGACTATAAAATCTTGACCCATATATGCATATGATGTAGTAGAAAAAGAATTGTGTTCCCTTTGCTCTGCTGCTCAGTGCCTATGTGATCTTGGTCATTTCTGAACTTCTCTGAGAGTCTCTCTCTTTCTCTCTCTCTCTCTCTTCTTGTCTTTTTTCTCTTTCTTTCTTTCTTTTTCTTTCTTTTCTTTCCTTTTTTTTTTTTTGGTACTTGGTGGTTGAACCCAGGGTTGCAAGTGCTCTACCACACTGGGCTACACCTCCAGCCCATGTTTTACTTTTTTTTATCTTGAGACAGGGTCTTGCTAAGTTTCACAGGCTGCCTCTGGGGTTGAACCTGCAATCCTCCTGCCTCAGCCTTCTGACTCACTGGGATTAATGGCATGAGCCACCACGACCAACCTCTTTTTTTCTCTTCCCTTCTCTTCTCTTCTCTTTTCTTCTCTTCTCTTCTCTTCTTTTCTTTTCTCTTCTCTTCTCTTCTTCTTTTCCTTTCCTTTCTCTTTTCTCTTCTCTGCCCTCTCTGTCTCTCTGTCTCTCTGTCTCTCTGTCTCTCTCTCTCTCTCTCTCTCTTTCTTTTTTGAAGTAGGATGGCAGAGCTTGCTAGGTAAGAAGAAAAGGATAGTACATTCTTCAGTGAAGCACAGATGCATAGAGAGATGCCTAGGAAAAGAATCACAGTACATGTCCAAGACGTGGATGTGGTCTTCTCAAGAGAGAAGAGCCTTTTTATTATATTGTATTTTATTTTTTTTGAGGTGGAGTCTTGCTATGTAGCCCAGGTTGAGCCTCGTGGGCTCAAGAGATCCTCCCACCTTGTGGGGTGCGCACCTCCTAGTCCGGCCCAGATGTTTGGGCGGGTGGCACTGCAGTGCACACAGATATGTAAACACAAATCACTTGGGACACTTGGGTGAGGGGCACGGACTCCTGAGGCCCTCAGGAACGCCAAGTGGTGACAGGAGAAAGGAAATAGCCTCAGACGCTTTTGCCTTGTGGGGACACACAGCTCTCTATTGCTTCTCAGCCCTGAGGGCAGAGAGAAACCCAAAGTGTACAGCTTACAAATGCTACTGGCCTAAGGGCTGCAGCTCTATGCGACCTTGGGGGGCAGCCACAGCTCTTCGGCCTCCGGCACTGGGACCAGAGACTGTCCTCAGCTTCAGCCTCTTGGTGCTGGGTCCAAGAGGCTTTCCTCAGCTTGCTTGTAGTCTGTCATTCCTTGAGAGCGCTGTCTAGTTGCCCTGGTCTCAGTGGTCATGAGGAGAGAGAGTTCTATATTCTTTGGTGGTCCGGGTGAGAGAGAGTTCTTGCTTTGTTGGTGGTCAGACAGGGAGAGAGAGAGCTGCTGCAGTGTAGCTCCTTATATAGCTGGCCCCCACTGGCCTGAGCTAATCTCTTTTGAGTCCAATTGTCCAATCAGGGTCAGGGGATTTATGAAGGGTTTTGTACAAATGTCCAATCAAGTTACTTTCATTTTCCCTAGTTTTCTAATTTACAAGTCAGATCTTCAAAAGCCATTTTTCCAGTTTTGGGGGTTTTGCCAATTTCCTCCCAATTTCCCCCTACACCACCTCAGCCTCTTGAGAAGCTGAGACAACAGCTCCATGCCACCATGCCACCAGCCTGAGACTCTCCTCTCATCTACAGTGAGGGAAAAGTAATAGCATCTATGTCATCATGAGGTTGCTATGAAGATTAATTGAGACAATGAATGATGGCTGAGAGATTGTATCCAGGGGCTACGACACTGACTTTGGGGTCTTGGATAACCATTCCCAAAGCAGGGCCTCAGTTTTCTGGAGGCTCTTTCAGCTCAACTTCAGACTATTATCATTAAATTTAGCCTTTACCAGAAATGTTCACACCCAGGGGCTCACTTCAGAGGCTAGGCTGTCTTCTCAAGATCCATTACCCCTTGTTCCTTCTGATATGATTGAAACCATGCATCATGGTAAGGCTTGAAGCTAGGGGAGACCATGAGACCAGTTCTGGACAATGGGAACTGGGTGGGAAGTGTGCTCATAGGACAGGCGGCTTTCTCTTTCTTCCTTCTTTAAAAAGGCTCCTGATATTGGAGACTGCAGCAACCACAGTTCTATGGAGAAAATTCTAGAGAACCCAGAGATTCCAGCCGTAATACCACCCTGCCCATGTCCAGAGTTTTTAGCATGTGAGAGAAAGAAACCACTATTTGTTTTAGCACCTGCAGGTCAGGTTTTCTGTTGCGTGGGCTCTATTTATTCCTGACTGATAAGGACTTTCTTCTGCTTTCACCCGTCTGGAATGGGTGGAAGGTGCCCTTTGGCCCTGGAGGAGCTGGTTTCTCTCCTGACCTCATTCAGACCTTTCATCTGGAATGCTCTGGGCCCCTGAGGGCATCCTTGTCTTCCTCTGACTACCCACAGTGTTATGCCCCAAAGGTCATGTTTAAACACTGGGCTCCCTGCTAGTGGCAGTCTCCTGGGAGGTTATGAACTTTGGGAGGTAGGATCAAGCTTAGGAGAAGCGAGTTAGTAGGGGTGGGACTTTGGAGGTTTTTATCCTGGACCCACAGTTCCAGTGGCTTGTCTCTGTTCTCTGCTCCTGACTGTCAAGGTATGAGGTTTTCTGCCACGGGTCCCAGCAGGTCTGCCCTGCCTCCATGCCATATGCCTGTATGGATATAAATCCTCTATGAGCTCCCGATAAATCTTCCCCTCCTTAAGTTTCTTTTGTGTGGTTTCTCTGTCACAGAGATGTATCCGCTCACTAAAACACACAGGCTGTAGGGATACGGCCTAGAAAGTAAGGGAAAGGACACAACTCTGAGTCTGAGTGGCTTGAGGCTTATCTAGCCCACCTTGAGGCCTGAGGTGCACTCAGGACTCTTGTGTGACTTGCTATGGCACACCCAGCTTGAGTCCACGAGGTCTGAGACTACGTGGCTAAAATGGTCCCTAATGGCTTGCCATAGACACATCCAGCTTGAGCCTTGAGACCAACCCCGTGAGGTCTAGCCCATGTAGTGAGGCAAGATGGCCCCCTGACCAATGCAGCCAGGGCGAGTCCCTCCTTGAATTTCAGGCCACATCATATCACCTGATGTCACCTAATTGGCTAACCCAAAACATCATTGTGACATCACAGGTTCTGATTGGCTTCCCCAAGAGGCTTATAAGGGCAGTGCACAGGCACAGATCTTGAGTTGGAGAGCAGGAGCAGAGCTTACCGTTTGGATTGCATTAAAGTTACACCCTGAGATAACATCTGTCTGGCTCCTGGAGTGGGATACTTCATTATATTCAAGTGAGGCAGGCTAGCTGGGCGTGGGGCTTCAGTTCCTGGCCAGAAGTGAGCCCCACAACAGGTTGCCCTATTTTTCAGTTCCCTCATCCATTCTGACCTCAATTTCCCATTTCCTTTGGTTAATCCCTTCTGTTCCAGTCACACACATTGAGTCAGTGTCCATTCCCCACATCAGATAGCACAAACATGCTCCAGAGACACACACAAAACCGCACAACCACACACATCTCACACATACACCACACACATCACATAACACACCTGTGTTCCCCACACCAGGCCGCTCTCTCCTCACCCCTCTGGCTTTTATGCTGGTTTTCTTTCTTTCTTTCTTTCTTTCTTTCTTTCTTTCTTTCTTTCTTTCTTCACTACTGGGGGTTGAACCAGGGCCTCATGCTTGCATGCTTTACAAAAGTCCTGGACCACTGAGCTGCACCCCCAGCCCCCCCCCCTTTTTTTTTTACTTTTTTGAGACGGGGTCTCGCTAAATTACACAGATTGCCTCTGGTCTCGAATTTGTGAACCTCCTGCCTCTGCCTCTTGAGCCGCTGGGATTACAGGCGTGCGCCACCATGCCCGGCTATGCAGGTTTTCTTGATGGATAGAGAGCCACAGACACAAAATCCAGAGTCCTGATTGTGCTTCTGCCCAGTTCCATCTGCTCTTGCCAGATTGGGTGTTCTTAATCCACTTACAACTTTAGAGACAGAGAAGGCTGCCCCAGGGACCAGACAGTCACCAGGATACAGGCAACCAGCCCTTCATCCTCTGTGTTCCGGATGGCCTGCCCGAGGACTGGCCAAGGAAGGTGCAAAAATAGAGCCTCTCCAGGATTTTAATCCCTGTTCTGATCCTGCAGGCCAGAGCTCCCAGGCCACCAAGGGGGTTGTTTTGGGGCCCAAGGTGGCCCCAGTAGCTGGTGTTTGAGGGAATCTCTGGTGTTGCTCTCCCTAGATTCTCTCCTGAGGCGAAGTTGCACTTCCCTCTGGCTAAGGAGCCACTGACCCCTTACACCCTCCCAGCACAGACCAAGGGAGGGACTCAACTTTCCCTAGTGTAGGGGTATGTGTATCTTTGCCACTGAATGGATGCACTGTAATGAGACCCCTGGAGGCATCACTGCAGAGGGTGGGGAATGGCTCCTCTCCTGTGGGAAGCCTTTTCTATGGGGGCTGCCACCTACCCAGCTGACCTCAGGGGTTGTGTAACCCAAGGCCACCCAGTGGCTGCAGTGAGTTGCTCCCACTGTGCAGCTGTCTGCTGATCAGCAGCAGTGGCTCCTAAACCACAGCCTCCTTACCTGAGCCTCAGTAGTTCTGAAAGCTTTCTTGGCTTCCCTTCCTCCTGCCCCTACAGGACCCACCTGTCCAGGGGAGCTTTGCTGAGCTGGCAGGGAAATGGGGTAATTAAGGCTTTGTGCTAGGTGTCAGGAAGCTTCTAGATCACACCATCCCCCTCCCCTCCCCTTCCCTGGGCCCCCCTGCTCAGTGGGGATCAACCTGTGGTTGGTCTGTCAGGTCAGCACCTGCAGGGCCTGGCAGGGCTGAGGGCAAAGAGAGGAGAGAAGGGAGGGGCCCCACCTATAAACCGTCCAGACTGACTCCCTCCTGCTTGTTGGGAAGGAAGTTGAGTTTGGGCATCCAACGTCCTCCTGAATGACAGCAGGTGTAGGTCAGCTGGATCTGTAGCATGTGTGAGGCCCCGGGGTTAAATCTCTAGCACTGCATGCATACACAAGCACACAACACACACACACACACTCTCACACACAGTTGTGAGTTGAGAGCTGGCCTCCTAACCAAGAGCAAATGAGAGGCTTTAACTCTAGGAATCTGTTTCCTTCCCTGTGAAGGTGCTCAGTGAACCTCTGGGCACACATACACACACTCTCACACACAGTTGTGAGTTGAGAGCTGGCCTCCTAACCAAGAGCAAATGAGAGGCTTTAACTCTAGGAATCTGTTTCCTTCCCTGTGAAGGTGCTCAGTGAACCTCTGGGGATCCCACAGAGAGGGATATCTGCAGTTAAGGGGTGCCTCTTGTCCACCTCCCCAGAGGAGCTCTCCTCTTATGTTTCTTCTGTAGGCCCTGGAAATTTGTTGTTAGGCCAGTCAGGGTGACCATTATTGGAATGTTAATAGGCTGAGATAACAGGACACAGACTGGCGCATGCGCACAATATTATTATAATGTAATCCCATGTAACTGTGGTGTGATTGGACAATAGTCTTGGCAATTAGCTACTATTGTGTAAAGACCTTAAGAAGCTCCTCCACTAGCTCTGGTCAGGGAGTGATCTGGAGGAGAGGAGAGGACTGGGAAGAATGGAGATGCAATGGGGCTTGCAGAGGGCAACAACCGTGGGCAGTGGCACCACAGAGGGAACAGAGAGGAGCACCCCTGAGGTAAAGCATGTCACACCTGCCTTTGGCTCCTCAAGCATGTTTTGGTTTCTCTGTGGGCCCCAAGTGGCCCTCCCTGGCTGAGGAGCCCAGTTTGGGTTCAACATTTGTTTCTTTATTATTTATTTATTTTTGTGGTATTAGGTAGTTGAACTCAGGGTTTCGTGCTTGTATGTTTTGCTGGTGCTATTCCACTGAGATGTACCCCTAGCCCATTTCTTTTACTTTTTATTTTGAGACAGGGTCTTGCTAAATTGTGCAGACTGCCTCTTGCAATCCTCCTGCCTCTGCTTCCTGAGTCACTGGGATTATAGGCATGAGCCACTGCACCCAGTTTAACATTTATTATATTTTATTTTATTTTAATTTAATTTAACTTAAATTTTTGTAGTACTGGCCAGGCGTGGTGGCGCACGCCTATAATCCCAGCGGCTCGGGAGGCGGTGGCAGGAGGATCGCAAGTTCGACACCAGAGGCAGTCTGTGTAATTTAGCGAGACCCTGTCTCAAAAAGTAAAAAAATGGGCTGAGGTGGAGCTCAGTGGTCCAGCACTTGTAGAGCATGCAGGCGCAAGGCCCTGGGTTCAACCCCCAGTAGTGCAAAAAAAAAAAAAAAAAAAAAGAAAAGAAAAAAAAAATTGTAGCACTGGGGGGTTGAACTGAGGGCCTTGAACATATTTTGCAAATACCACTGCAAAGTCTATCACTGATCTGCACCCTTAGCCCTTTTTTTATTTTTTATTTTGAGTCAGGTTCTGGCTAAGTTATGCAGGCTGCCCTCAGCCTTGAACTCAGCATTCCTCCTGTGTCAGCCTGCTAAATCACTGGGTTACATGCGTGCACTGCCGTGCGCAGCTACTTTTTTCTAACTAAGCAAAGATCTGTATTAGCCTTTTATTTCAAATTTTATTCCCAGGCTTCTGCCTCACCATAAGCCCACAGTAATGGGGCCAAACAACCATGGACTGAACCCTCTGTGAGCCAAAATAAATCTTTCTTCCTTCTAGTTCTTTTTTCTTGGGTATTTTGTTATAGTGACAAAAAGTTAACATACCACATTAAATATTTTTTGCTGTAAACTTTTTGAAGTGATTTTAAGAGAGTTACTTTGCAAATTATAAATAACTTATTGAATTATTATAAATAACTTATTGAATTTTGATGAATTATGATTTTTTAGTGATCATGGTACATATTGGAAATTCTTGGAAAGTGAGAAAAGCTACAAAGAATTTCTTTTTTTTTTATTAGAAATTTTTAATGTACATCATAATGTGATTCATTTTGACATGCTTTTCGTTGTGACAATTTTCATATACGCAATTTGATAAGCATTATTCATATAGGTTACCCCTTACCCTCCTCTATGTTCCCCCCTCCCCCCTTCCTATCTAAGTTTCCCATCCAAGTCTTCTCTATCTTTTACTATATAGTATTTTTCTATATGTCCTTGGGTTCCATTTCTGTTTAAGATAGAAACTTTTCCTGTAGTGGTCTTGCTACAAAGAATTTCTAAATGTGATGCCGTTTGGTAGCTAGCTTAGCCATTGGCAGGCAAAATGGAGGAAAAGGGATTGAAAATGCTCCTGTTTTTGGCCATGAATGAAGTCAGGTCCGCCATTGAGGACATTGGAAGGATATTTTCTAAGGAGTCCCACACCCTGTCCAAGTACTTGAGCCATTTACAATGCCTGCATCACTGGGGCCCAGGGCTCATGTCACATTGGGCGTGCCCTAGTTTGGATAAAACTAGGGGGACATGTGCCCACTCTTTCTTCTTCTGCAGCTCTCTCTCTTCTTTTACCCCTCTCCCTTTTTCTCTGCTCTTCATCCTCTGCTCTGCTTTTCTCTCTCTGGTGAACACATGCACATCTCTCCCTTCTCCCAGGCCCACCATCTTCTCTGTCTATGCAAGGCACTTTTCCTTCTCAAGGCCTGCTTAACGGTCCTGTTCCCTCTGGCCTCTTTACCTTCTTCCGGGGAACAGGTTCACCAAGGGAACATAGACTTTTCCGATTTCCTCTCCAGGTTTACGCAGGCTTCTCCAGGTGCCTCAGTTTTCCCTCAAATTATTCCTTAAAGGTACACTATACACTATCTTCAATAAGGGCTGGGATTTAGCTCAGTGGGTAGAGTGCTGCGCTGCAGTCTCTGAGGTCCTGAGTTCAACTCTCAGCACCGCAAAAATGGGAGAAGGGCCTGGCAATCCTCTCCCTAAGGCAATCCCGAAACAGTCAGCCATTGAAAACCCTATGCGGGTTGCTATGAGTCGGATACTGAGTCGATGGCACCTAACAACAAACAACATCTTCAATAAGCCTATATTCTCCACTGTAACTTCTATGTCAGGTATAATTCTTTTATATGACAAATACAAGGACTGAGGTTTTGCTGCCAGGTCCTGGACCCATGCTCTGGACCTGCCTATGTGTGTTCCCCTAGCCTCCCCACTAACAATTCTAATTTCCAAATTCTAAATTTCCAAACCAGTCACCAAGTTAATATCAGCTGTGGTAGGAGTATTTATACCATTGTTGTTTTTATGTGCTGTTGAGTCAGTTTGACCCATAGCAACCCTATGTACACAGAACAAAAAACTCCCCGACACTGTGCCATGCCCAGGACTATATCAGTGCTCTGAGCTCCACAGGGTTTTGGTGGGCTGATTGTTTTGGGAGTGGGCTTCCAGGTCCTTCTCCCATTTTTGCATTGTTGGGGATCAAACCTAGGGTCTCAGGAGAGTTTGGAGCAGCTACCAACTGACCTAAACCTCAGCCCACCTTTACACCATGGCCATTCGTAAATACTACAAATCAATGTAGTGTTAACCCATAGCCCCCCAGTGGACAACCGATTTACCCTTAACCTCTGGGAAATTGTTTTTTCTTTTAAGATTCAAATGTGTAGCCACTGATCTGAAGAAGCTCAGAATGGGTAAATTGACTTAGAAAGGTCCTTCCAGGGGCAGTGGCTCAAGAGGAGCCCAGCACAGAGGCCAGAGCTTGCTGAAAGAGGCAGTGCTCTCCTGGGGAAGCACTCCCTGCCTCCAGCCTTAGACCTTGTTCTTGGAGAGTCCTAATTTAGATCAAGGCCTGGTCTAAAAAGGGTTTAATCTCTGTATTTCGTATCTGCACTGTAACAGTCTGTTTTGCTTTACTGCTGTCTTTTTGTTCAGAAACCCTTAGCCTATTTTTTTGTGTTTATTTTACTTCTCTTTTCATCTTCCACTGTGGATAGGCCCAGCTGCCCAGCAGGACTGAGGAGGACCTGCCCAGCAGGGCTGAACGGTGGGCCACCACAAGCTCTTGGGGCTCTGCTGGGCCTTTCCTGCTCCTGAGGCAGGTGGCCTGGGGGAAGTCCTTGATCTGGAAGCCAAGCCATTAGGGCCTGTGGGTGGCCCCACCTTCAAAGTGAGAACCCGCCATGATTGAGGGCTGTTCAGACAGAGGAAGTCTCCAAGCCCAGGAGGCTTCCTGAAAGCTGCTCAGGGACTTTTCTGCAGAGCCTGCAGCTCAGAGAGGCTGTGTGAGGGACGGCAAAGCAATGGCTTATCGACAGGGGAATCGTAAGTCAAGCATGGTGCGTTCAATCATGCAATCCAATGAATTAAAGAGCAAGCCAGATCTATGTATTACACTACGGAGAACTCTCAAAACACATTGTGATGTAAAAAAATGCAAGTTACCAAACCATGGTTGATACATGATGCCATTTATGTGAAAGCATTCACATAAAGATGGTACAATAATATTTTGTTTGGATTTATAACTATTTATAAATAAAGGAATGGAAATGTCTAAAATTTTTACAGTTCAGAGCAAACACAATAAACCCATTATTAAACAAAAATTATAGGAGGCCCTTATTTCCAACTGCCTGCAGCTGTACCACTGTGGCATTTGATCCTGTCCAATCTTGGAAGCTAAGCAGGGTCAGGCTTGGTTAGTACTTGGATGGGAGTCTGCCCGGGAATACCAGGTGCTATAGGCTTGGGAGAAGGACCTGGCAACCCACTTCCAAAAATCAATCAGCCATTGAAAACCCTATGACTAGCAGAGAAGCACTAACAATACTGTTTCGCTTATTGTACAGAGGGTCCTTATGAGTCAGACACTGACTCGATGGCACCTAACAACAACAATTATTTCCAACTAAGCTCCTGCATTAGGCACCAACAGTCCAGGCTAAAAATCAAAATGGCATCACTCACGCTAAAAGTCTAACCCAAGCCAGGTATGGCGGTACAAAAGACATGAGGATTATAAATTTCAGGCCAGCCTGCGCTACATAGTGAGTTCCAGGCCAGTCTGGGCTACATAGTGAGATTCTGTCTCAACTAACTAGCTAATTCATTAACTAAGTGAATAAATAAATAAATTTTTATAAATAAATAAAAATTTAAAAATTAAGCCAGGCCTGGTCACACACATGAAATCCCAGTGAATTGGAAGGCAGAGGCAGGAGGATTGCAAGTTCAAGACCAGAGGCAGCCTGCATAATTTAGCGAGACCCTGTCTCAAGATAAAACTTTTTTTAGAAAATAGGGGTTGGGTGTGCAGCTCAGTGATAGAGTACTCATAAACTATTTGCAAGGATTTGGGTTCAGTCTCCACCCCAGTACCACAAAAAAATTTAAATTAAAATAAAAAAAATCCAAATCTAAATTGTTATCTGAATTTCTGAGAAATCAGAATTAGAAAGATAACAGTCAAATTTCCCAAATAGGCCTCTTTCAAGGACCATGAAAATAAAGTTCCCTAATGCAACAACAACAACAACAACAACAACAATGCATAGTGAAACTTATTAGTTAGTGCAATTAATATTTATTAATAATTATAATAAAAAAGAAAAGAAAGTGAATTTTCCTCTGCTTTAGTCCTTTCACAAAAAAAGTAACCTGTGATTAACCAGGTGGTATACACGCCTATAATTCCAGCCACTCAGGAGGCAGAGACAAGGGGATCACAGGTTCGAGGACAGAGGCAGCCTGCATAACTTAGGGAGACCCTGTCTCAAAAGATTTAAAAGGGGGCTGGGGTGCAGCCCAGTACAAAGTATGCACAAGACCCTGGGTTCAATACGCCAGTACCACAAAGAAGGAGAAAGAAGAAGAAGCAAAAGAAGCAGAAGAAGGAGGAGGAGGCGGAGGAGGGGCAGTAGCAGAGGAGGAAGAGGAAAACTGTTGTAAACCAGTTATTTTCCTACTGTTCTGTCGCCCTGTCCCTGCCTTACAAGGAAAGTAACTTTGAAATCACCAATCCACTGTTAATTTTTGCATTTGCTTTCTAGAAGCCCGTCTCTATCTATAAAACCAGCCTCCTTTACTCAGACCATTGAAAGACACGTTATGTAATGAAGCACTAGCCCATTCTAGAATCAAAAGTAAAGCCAATGAATATTTTTAAACTCAATTGTTTAAATGTTGTCTTTTGACACCATAAACAGCAGTTACCTTTGAGGAAGTCCAGGAGGACAAGGATTGAAAGTGATGGACAAAGAAACTTTAGATTTATCTGCCTGTTTGTGTTGGTTTGGTTTGGTTTGCAGTACAGCAAAGTTGAACCAGGGCCTCCCAGGAGCTAGACAAGTGCTCTACCACTGAGCTGCACTCCCAGAGCCTTTTGATGTTTTGAGACAGGTTCTTGCTAAGTTACACAGGCTGCATCTGGCATCAAACTTGTGATTCTCTTGCCTCAGCCTCCCAAATTGCTGGGATTACAGGCGTGAGCCACTGTGCTCAGCTCTATCTGCCATTTCTAAGTTTTTAAAGAAAATTAATTTACTTAAGTAATTAACTATTTTTGTCTTGCTAAGTTGCCCTGTGGGGCTGGAGTTAACTCAGTTGGTACAGTGCTGTTCTGCACTCTCTGAGGCGCTGGGTTCCATCCCCAGTACTGCAAAAATGGGAGAAGCACCTGAAAGCCCACTCCCAAAACAATCAGCCACTGAAAACCCTATGAATAGCAGAGAAGCACTGATATAGTGCTGGGCATGGTACAGTGTTGGAGAGTGTTTCATTCTGTTGTACACAGAGTAGCTATGAATTGGACTCAACTCAACAGCACCTAACAACCTAACAAGTTGCCCAGGCTGGTCTCAAAATCCTGGGCCCAAGTGATCCTCCCACCTCAGCCTCCTGAGCAGCTGTTGAATTATTTTTATAAATCAATTTTTTTTTTTTAATGTAAAGACAAAGCACCAGCCTTGGAGTAGGAGGGTGAGACTGAAGCCCCGCTCTACTCCTCCCTACTGCTTGGCTGCAAGGTCATTATTTGACTTCCTGCTTTTCACTTACCTTCTGTGTAAGCTGAGCATAATAAAAATAGTGGTGGACTTTCTAGAGAATTAACTGACCGGATGGCTGCATCAAAGATAGATGCGTCCTAGTTATAATTAGCATTTTGTTCTTAAAAGCAATTTGGAATCTATAAAGACAGGCTCCAAATAAAATCCAAAGGCTCTCCCCAAGGACGTAGAAAAAGAATGATCACAAAGGAGCCGCCTTGCGTGTCCTAAGAGTGGGTCACTTCAGATTGACCTCCTTTGTTCACAGGAGAAGGGAAAGAAGCAACATTCATGCCACAGTTATTTGGCCCCAGGCTCTGTGCTGGGGAAGGAGAGTTCACAATACGCAGAGTCAGGTTTCTCCGGGATGTTAAGAAACAAATGGCCAAGGGTTGGAAGTGCGGCTCAGTGGTGGAGCTTGTGCTTAGCATGCAGAAGGTCCTGGGTTTGAGCCTCAGCACCACAAAAAATAATAAATAAGCAAATAAATAAGCTTCAGGAGGAAATTGAAAACCTGGATTCAGATCTAACTTCATATGACTCCCAAGCTGTCACTACCAGCAGCCAGTGGTACCTGTGGACCAAGTACGTCATAAGTGTGTCACTTAACCCTCCTGGGCAGTAGGTTTTTGTATGGGAGGGAGGAGAGGGTGAGTAAGGTAACACCAAGGGACACAGGTCTGTCCCCTTCTAAAGTCCGAATTCTTAACCATGTCACTTCTGGCCTCTCCCTTCCAGCTGTCTTCCTGTCTCCTCATCCAGGGGAGGAAAGTCAGAGCAGAATCTGTGCAGAGAGAAAAGGGAGAGGGCAGCCACACTGGCTCCTCTGGTTGCCGCTGCTCTTCTTCTTGTTGTTGTTAGGTGCCGTCAAGTTGAGTCCGACTCATAGTGACCCTATGTACAGCAGATCGAAATACTTGCCGATTCTGTGCCAGGCAAATGATCTTATTTATGTTTAAACCCATTGTTGCAGACACTGTGTCAATCCATCTGGTGGAGGGTTTTCCTCTTTTGCCTTGACCTGCCACTCTTCCAAACATGATGTCCTTCTCCAGGGATTGATCTCTCCTGACTACATGTCTGAAATATGTAAGACGCAGTCTGGCCATTCTTGCTTCCAAGGAGCACTCTGGTTCCACTTCTTCTAGGACAGATCTGTTGGTTCTTTTGGCAGTCCATGGTATATTCAATAGACGTCTCCAGCACCACAATTCAAAAGCATCAATTCTTTTTCTGTCTCTCTTGTTCAATGTCCAGCTCTAGACTTCAGTAAATCAGGGTGACTGATGGGGCAGGTGTAATGTTGTAACCCGAGGTCAGAAACATACCACAAGGAGCAAAAAGTTAATTGAAAGGGAGTCTTTATTAAGCTGGCAGCCATGGAGGACTAATGTCTCTCTAAAACCTGTGGCCCCAAGGAATAGTTGCTGGGGGTTTATAAAGGCAAATTGTGGCAAGCTTGCAATCTCTAAGTTCCTGGTATGATTTGTATAAGCAGTTGGCATGAAAACAAAAACAAAAAAATAAGCAGTTCTGTAATAGACAATCACTCAGGTAGTTCTATAGATTGTGCAAGCAGGGTGGTACAGAAGCAGCACCGGCAGTTAACAGGCAATCAGTCAACGGTCAAGAATTAATAATCAGGCAGTCAGGTAGTTAAAATCAGACAGTTAAAATTTTCCAATGGGGGTTGGGCGCAGTGGCGCATGCCTGTAATCCCAGCAGCTTGGGAGGTGGAGGCAGGAGGATCACAAGGTTGAGACCAGAGAAAGTCTGTGTAATTTAGCAAGCCCTTGTCTCAAAAAAGTAAAAAAATGGACTGGAGGCGGCAGCTCTGTGGTCCAGAACTTGCAAAGCATGCAAGCGTGAGGCCCTGGATTCAACCCCCAGTACTGAAAAAAAAAAAAAATCAATCCAATGTGTAGTTTCTCAGTGGGGGGTGGTTACCTAAGATGGCAATGATCCTGTCAACTCAGTGAGCTCTTTACAGTAAGAATGCCATGGCTGTCTGGATTGTATCAAGGGTTCTGACAGAGATTCTCTGCAGAGCTGGGAGGCTACCAAGGAGACAGGGAGATGAAGACTGGTAATGTTCATATATGGGGTTGTGTCTCCCAAAAGATATGTTCAAGTCCTAACCCTGGGTAGCTATGCAGGGGACCTTATTTGGAAAAAGGGTCTTTGCAGATATAATCGAGTTAGGATGAACTCATGCTGGAGTCCAGTGAGCCTCCTCAAACACACAAAAAAAATTCCAGTAACTAATGTGCTTGTAAGTGGAGGGAAATTTGGATGCAGGACTCAAAGAAGATACATATAGAGAGACAAAAGCCACGTGAAGATGGAGCCAGGGATGGAGGGATGAAGCTCCAACCTAAGGAACGTCAAGGATTGCCAACAATCCACAAAAACTAGAGGAGGGGAAAAAAGATTCCTAGTGCCTTTGGAGGAAGCACGTCCCTAAAAACACCTTGACTGAGGACTTCTAGCCCCTCAAATTGTAAGAGAATGGCTTTCTATGGCCTTAATCCATCTTCTTTGTGGTGATGTGTTTGGCAATCCTAGAAAACTAATTCTACTGGGTTGCTTCATAGATGATTGGCAACCAACCAGGAGCACTAAATTACTGTGAATATGTGCTCCTATAATGAGCCACAGGATTTTATTCTTGACCCTAATTTGTTTTATTATCTTCTTAAATAAAAATAAGGAAAAGATCTGTCAGTCAAATATGTAGATTATCAAAATCTGTAGATAAGGTTAGTACTGAAGAGAGAATCTATATTCAAAAGCACCTCAATGAACTGCAAAAGTGGACGAAACTCATAAATTGTAATTGAACAGGGACAAAGTCTTTTATTTAAGTTCACAGAACCAATTGCATGAACCCAGGAGGACTCTCTCTCTCCTGGATGATAGCTCACATAATGAAAGCTGTGTACAAGTAGACGATACATTGTAGTCGCTAAGAAGCTAGATTCTCTGCAAACATGTCACTGGCCTTTGGGTTGGTCAGGCCACATCTGGAGCTTCATTCAGCTCTGGGTATCACATTTGGATACTACTCAGCACCCGGAGAAAGAGCCAGGAAAGGGAGCAGGTCAGGAAACTATCATGCAAGGGACAGTCAGGGGATTGAATGTTGTTTTTTCAGAAAATGAGAAGATACAGGAAAATGGTCCATATATTTAAAGGCTGAGCTGCTTTTGTGAAGCAGAGGGGATAGGCCCATTGTGCAGTGTTCCAGGTGGAATGGTTCCTGACCCCTGGCTAGTGCACTGATGATGACAGGCATTAGTCTCAGCCTTCAGGTGCAGGGGACATCTGTTGGCATTGCAGCATCTTTCCTCTCTTTCTCTTTTTCCTGTTTATTTTCTTTTTTCCCTTCAGTATTAGGGAGTTGAAACCAGGGTCTCATACATGTTTTGTGCAAGCACTCAACCACTGGGCTGTACCCCCAGCCTTTTTTTTTTTTTTTTGTATTTTGAGTCAGGATCTTACTAAGTTACACAGACTGCCTCTGGCCTTGAACTTGCAATCCTACTGCTTTGTTGGAATTCCCAGGGGGATAGAATACCCCAAATATGGCCAGTCCCAGGAGCTCATCTAGCCCACTCGGAGGACCAATCCCTCTCCTCTGGATGAATGACCCTTACCCTATATCTGGGTCATTTTCTCCCATTGAATCCTATGAAGCAAGATAGCAATGGGTCACCTTTGGCATACATCCAGGTATCTCACTGTTCCCCCCCTCCCATTGAATGGGCCAAGATGGCACCCAAGGTATGGTAGCATCTAAAGTCCCCCGGGTACCCGATTGGTTGTTTCTGATCCAACCCTGTTCCCCTGATTGGCTGGCTATCAGTCCATATAAACTCTGAAGCTCAGTATTCAACAGCCATTCTGAACACCATCCAAGAGAAGCTCACCAGGTCCTTGCGGTTCCTTAAGGGCCCAAGGCCCATTTACTCATTTGCTTAGCCTAGCCTTCAGCCTTCCTTCGACCTGCCTTCATCATACTTCAACCCGCCTGCCACCTCTATCAGACCCCGACCTCTACAACGCTGGATATCCTACATGGAATGACAGCTTCGAGAAGCAAGACTTCAGGAGTCAAGCTCAGGGCCCCTGAAGTGGCAAAGTCTGCGAGCCAAAAGAGCAAGGATGCCTGGGAGTCTCTGACCCAGAGGCAGAGACAGCAGCTGAGCGCTTCCCTTCTCCTACTCCCCTTTCCCTCCTCCCTAATCCTCCATTCCTTTCCCCTCCTTTGTGAATAAACCCCTGTCCTTCTATCCTGTGCATGGCGCTCTGTTCTCCAGCCACAGCCTTGCCATCGGGTGCTGCATCAGGGCATCCACCTCTTGCTTCCACCCACACTGCAGAGAGAGAGAAACCCCAGAAAGAACCCGACACTGCCTCAGCCTCCCAAGTCACTGGGATTAAAGACTTGTGCCACTGTGCCCAGCTCTCCTCTCTTTTTCTAATAACAGCACTCGTATTTTTCTTTGTGAGGCCACATGACCCCCACTTTGCCTATGATTCCAGCATGGGTGTATGATTCAGGGTTAGCCAGTCAGAGTGTTCTGCTCCTTTGGCTGAAGCAGTCCACTCGGGGACAGTGATGTGATCCATCCCAGATTGCTATGTATCTATCTGAGGCACTTGCAACTTCCAGGCAGACACTCATCCATCAGAATCACTACCATGTAGAACAGAAACCTGGAGCTCTTACAGGCATCTTGCCATGGTGAACAGACTCTGCCTGGGCCCGTAGTCAATGTGGAAAATGTAGCAGAGATATCAAGGCAGAAGCATTCCTGTGGGGGTCATGTGGACACCAGGATCCAGTCATGCCCAGGACCTCTGAACATCTTTGTGACATAACATAACACAATCCCCCTTTATGCTTTCATCCATTTGAGTTAAGCCTTTGTCATGTGCAAGCAGGTGTCCCAATCTGTCACACCCACCTGCAAGTGTCACATTCTGTCTGATGAAGATGTCATTCGGTGGATGTTCTAATGGTTGACATTTATTGAGCAACTTCTATATGTAGAAATTGTGGTAGATTTCCATTTTAATTTTCTTTTCTTTTCCTTTCTTTGTGTGGTACTTGAGGGTTGAACCCAGGGCCTTGCCCATACTTTGCAAGTGCTCTACCCCTGGGCTGCACTTCCAGTCCCTTTTTTTAAATTATTATTTTTTAGGGTCTCAATAAGTTACACAGGCTGCCTCTGGCCTCAAAACTTGTGATACTCCTGCCTCTGCTTCCTGAGTCACTGGGATTACAAGTGTGAGCCACTGCACCTGGTGTCTATTTTAATTTTTAATAGAAGCCAGATGTAGTGGCACATGCCTGTAATCCGAGTGACTGGGGAGTCAGAGGTAGGAGGATCGCAAGTTGGAGGCCAGAGAGCCTGGGTAACTTAGTGAGACCCTACCTCAAGATAAAATACTTTAAAAGGGGTTGGGGATGCAGCTCACTGGTGCAAAGTATGTGCAAGACCCTGAGTTCAACCACGCAATGCCAAAAAATAAATAATTTTTAATAGAGTTGCATGTAATTTTATGAGTTTAATAGTTCTGTAAGACTTGTTATGCAAAACAAGTATGTCTTGCAACTCAGATCCCATTTCCAACTCTTCAGAGACAACCACCTTTGAATTTTCAGTAATTCCTTATCTGTTGATTTTTCATTGTGGACAATTAGGTTTGGCTTTTTGTCCTCCCTGCCCCCCACATAATACTTCCTGTCACCACTTCCTCCTGTCTTATTTATGTTGAAATTTTGCTTAGATCAATATTCACTGTTTGTATTTTTGACTTTGCAAATTAGTCACAGCTGATGTAGTATATACTATGATGACTTTTTCCTGCACAACATTTTGTTTTTCCTAGAGTTAATAATTTTCTTACTTTTCTTGTTTATTTAGGATTCTGTATATTTAGCTCAGTCGATAGAGTGCTTGCTCTGCACACTCTGAGGCCCTGGGTTCCGTCCCCAGCACCACAAAAATGGGAGAAGTACCTATGAATAGCAGAGAAACACTGACATGGTGCTGGGCATGACACAGTGTCCAGGAGTGATTCGTTCTATTGTACATAGGGTCACTTTGAGTTGGACCCAACTCCATGGCACTAACAACAAAAACAACATATTTCTTGCTAATTCAACCCCAAATCTCCTCTATTTATGTAAATCTCTTGTCAATATATTGAAGATATTATACTCTATCTGCCTGAACACATCTGTCCCAGAACCTTCTGGTTTGCTCTGGGCTGGACTGTTTTGCCTCCAGGGCCTCAACAACAGCTTTTATCTTGGGATTGACCTTCTCCATCAGTTAGATAATTCCGTTGCTCCTTGCTTTATTGGCTCTTGGTTGTTGAATTCATTTCTATTATTGTTGGCTTTTCTTTTCTTTTCTTTCTTTCTTTTTATTTATTTATTTATTTATTTATTTATTTTTTTTGAGACAGGGTCTTGCTATAGTTCCAGGCTGACCTGGAGTCCAGGCTAGCTTCAAACTTGTGATCCTCCTGCCTCAGACCACCAGAGTTGCTGGTATTATGAATGTGGGACACCACACCTGGCCCATTTCTTCTTTTTTCATGGTTTACTTTCTCATTTCAGCAGAGCACATTCTGCCACAGCTAAAAAAAAAAAAAAAAGTGCATTGGGTCTTCCTTTCTTCTTCTCCCTCTTCTTCTTCTTCTTCTTCTTCTTCTTCTTCTTCTTCTTCTTCTTCTTCTCCTTCTTCTTCTTCTTCTTCTTCTTTCTGTACTTGGGGATTGAAACCAGGGTCTTACACACACTTTTGCAAGTTCTCTATCACTGGACTACATCCCTAACCCATTTTAAATTATTTATTTATTTTTTATTCATTTGAGTCTTTCCATATAGTCTAGGCTGGCTTCAAACTCATTGTGCAGCCCAGGCTGGCCTCAAATTCACAGTCTTCCTGCCTTGACCTCCCATGTGCTAGAATTATAGACAGGCATGGACCACCATGCCTGGCCTACATTATTTATTTATTATTATTATCTTTTCAGTGCTGGGGGTCAAACCCAGGGCCACATGCATACTAGACAAGTGCTCTACACCTCCCTGAGCCCAGGGAGCTGCAAGGCTAATGGAGGAGACATATATGTTGGTTATCTTTTTCTGTGTAATAAATTACCCACAGAGTTAGAGGTTTAAAGCAATAAACACATGTTACCTCCCAGTTTCTGTGAAGCAGGCATAGCTGGATGCTTCTGGCTCAGAGTCTTTCACAAGACTGATCCAGTGATATTCGTAGCAACTCAGAGGCTTGGCTGGGCAGGGCGAGGATGGAGGGTCTGCCTCTGAGGTCACTCAAGTGACAGCTGACATGCCCCACTGGCCAAAGGCATCCATTCCTTGCTGTGAGGACCTCTCCATAGGACTACACCAAAATGGCAGTGAGCTGCCTTCCACCATACTCTTATTGCTAGAAGAGAGTCAGTCAGTTCACATTCAAGTGGAGGAAACAACACAAGGAGAGCACCAAGAGCCAGGGATCATTGAGAGCGTCTAAGGGCTATGCAGCACAGCAGGGATATGGAGAGTTCAAGCATGGGGTAAGAGCCGAGAGATGGGAGCCCAGGCAATCACAGCAGTCCAGGGGAAGGAATACCAGGAGGACCCGCCTTCTGAGAGGAAGAAGCTTTGCGACACCAGTGATCACAGCAACATCTGTCAGAACAGCCAAAAGATGGAAACAGTTCAACAGATGAGTAGATGACGAATTGTGGTATACACTGGAACAGATTCAGCCATCATAAAAGAATGAGATTCTGGTAGATGTTACAACCTGGATGACCTCTGAAACTTTATGCTAAGTGAAATAAGCCAGGTACAAAAGAACAAACAGTGTTATGATTCCACTTATGTGGGTACATGTTGTTGTTGTTGTTAAGTGCCATAGAGTCGGTATCCGACTCATAGCGACCCTCATAGGGTTTTCAATGGCTGAGTGCTTCGGGATTGCCTTGGGAGTGGATTGCCAGGTCCTTCTCCCATTTTTGCGGTGCTGGGAATTGAACTCAGGACCTCAGAGACTGCAGTGCAGCGCTCTATCCACTGAGCTAAATCCCAGCCCCATGTGGGTACATAGAATATGCAAAGTCATAGAGATTGAAAATAGAATAGAGGTTACCAGGGACTGCAGGGGTGTAGATTGGGGAGTTGCTCTTTAATGGGTACAGAGTTTCTGTTGGGGATTTTTTTTTTTTAAGTTTTGGAAATAGTGGTGATGGCTATAGTACATTGCTAATATACTTAATGCTATTGAATTGTATACTTTAAAAATGTTACCATAGTAAAAAATGTCTTAATCCTTTAAAATAAATCTTTTTAAAGGCAGTGATAAAAAGCATCTTTAGGTTGAGAACTGTTTTCTTTTTTTGAGGAGTTCTTGCTATATCACCCAGGTTGGCCTTGAACTCTCGAATGGGTTGAGACTTTAAAGATAAGTAAATGTCCTGGTTATGCTGGTGAAAGCCAGACAATAAATAAGGAAGACAGCAGAAGAATTGATGCTTTTGAATTATGGTGATGGAGACGAATATTGAATATACCACGGACTGCCAAAAAAACCAACAGGTATGTATTTTGGACATGCTGTTAGGAGGGACCAATCCCTGGAGAAGGAAATCATGTTTGGGAGAGTGGTGGGTCAACAAAAAACAAAACATAACAAAACAAAGACCCTCAACTAGAAGGATTGATACAGTGGCTGCAACAAAGGGCTTAGCCATACAAAAGATGAAGTGCATGGTACAATGCCACGGAATGTTTCATTCTGCTGTATGTAGGGTCACTATGAGTCAGACCCAACTTGACAGCACCTAATAACAACAGATGTGCTGGTGGATCAGAGGATATAAGAGCATCCCAGGCTTAGAAAAAGCATCACAGAAACCAGAGTCAAGAAAAAGCACGGAGGGTTCTGGGAGCCACATGACCTGAGTGTGGAGCAGAGCGGGGAGAGGAGAGTGGGAGGGTTGGGCTAGCTGCTGAAGGACTCGCAGGCTTTCCTAGGAGCTGGCGCATTCTCGCAGAGCCCGGGGCAGCCATGAGCAGCGTTAGAGGGGTGAGACGACCTGGCTGTGACTTCGTCCTCTCTAGTTGCTGGCTGAGAGGAAGAGGGCTGGAGGAGCAGGGGCAGGTGGAGGGACCAGAGCGGAGACTGTGGCAGGTGTCCAGGTAAATGTTGGGGGCTGAAGGGAGTAGGTGGGGTGAGGGTGAGGAGAGAGAGATAGACAGAGGAGATAATTAGGAAGTGAATGTGACCAATGGCGCATCTCAGTGCAGTGAGAGCAGCATGCCTGTCCCTAGTGGGTGACAAAGGGGAGCAGGGGAGGAGCAGGAGGACGCTGGGGCAAGGGCAGGGTGGGGCTCCACTGCTCCTGTTCACTAGACAGGCCGGGAGCCAGCGAGCAGGGGTGTGCTCTTGCATGTGGCAAAGCCGCAGAGCTGGGCAGTGACCCTGGGAGCCTGGGAGGAAAGGTCAAGGAGCTGTCAGCTGCCACTCTGGGCCCTGAGTTTGACACCAGGAGGCCCATGCTGTGCTTGGCTGACAGCTATTCCCAAGGGCACTGAGGTGCCTTCTGCTCTGTGCCTGCTGAGTGGCTCAGCCCCAGACCTCTGCAAGGCCTTCTTGAATCCTCCTCTGCACTCAGCCCAGCATCTGCTCTCAAAGCCAGCTCACCCTCAACCTTCTGAAGCTCATGTTGTTGTTGTTGTTGCTAGGTGTTGTCAAGTTGGGTGTGACTCATACTGACCCTATGTATAACAGAACAAAACACTACCCAACATGGTGCCATGCACACAGTCTTTCTAGGTTTGAGCCCATTGTTGCAGTCACTATGTTTCTTCTCATTTTGAGTCATGTCCCATCAGCAAATGGAGGTCCCAGGGGCTTTACTCCACTCCTGTTGTTAAGGTTGACTCTACTTTGAGGAGGCAACTCTTCCCCAGTCACCTTTTGAATGTCTTGCAGCCTGGGGGGCTCATTCTCTGGCACTATATTTGACAGTGCTTCTTTACTAGTCACAGGATTTTCAATGACTAATTGTTTTGGGAGGGCTGGGATTTAGCTCAGTTGGTAGAGCACTGTGCTGCAGTCTCTGAGGTCCAAAGTTCAATTCCCAGCACCGCAAAAATGGGAGAAGGACCTGGCAATCCACTCCCAAGGCAATCCTGAAACAGTCAGACATTGAAAACCCTATGAGGGTCGCTATGAGTCAGATACCAACTTGACGGCACCTAACAACAACAACAACAACAACAACAACAACAACAACAACAATTGTTTTGGGAGTGGGCTGCCAGGTCCTTATTCCTGGTCTGTCTGAGTCCGGAAGCCCAGCTGAAACCTGCCAATGCCCGGTGGCCCTGCTGGTATCTGAGATATTGGTGGCATAGCTTTCAGGATGCTGGGCTGAGTGCAGGGGAGGATTCAAAGAGGCCTTGCAGAAGTCTGAGGCTGAGCCACGCAGCAGACACAGAGCAGAAGGCACCTCAGCGCCCTGGGGAAGAACTGTCAGCCAAGCACAGCATGGGCCTCCTGTTGTCAAACTCAGGGCCCAGAGTGGCAGCTGACAGCTCCACCTTGACCTTTCCTCTCAGCAACACACCAGCCCCCAGAGCACAATAAGCTGACAGACATGTGGGGGGCTGAAGCTCATGGAAAACCTTAAGGTCTAGAGCTAAGTGCTTGTCACCCACCAGCCAACCTCGTGGCCCACTCCTTTTCTATGTGACTGTGGGTGAGTCACTTCTCTACCTTCATCTATACAAAGGGGAGACGGGCCTGTTGCTCTCCACAGTCCCCACCAGCGCTGGCCTGCTGCTCTTCCATCCTCCCCGCTCTACGGTTCAGGGGGCTCCAGGCCCCCTGTGGGTGGTCCACATCCCTCCTCCTCTCTGCCCAGGCCTGCCCTAGGGGCCACGGAGGCCACATAAGCTCAGCTCCTCATCTTAATTCTACAAACCTATTGTGAGGTTTGGTCTTTTTCCAAAAAAGCACTTAGGAACTGGTGCCATTATATCCTGGCCTGGGAGCTTCCTGGCACACCATGAATCATTAGCCGGAGGGGATCGCGCAGAAGTCATGTGGTCCATCCCCTCTGCTAGGCAGGAGTTCATCAGCCATCACCTTTAAGTAGGTACAGAGGAAAACTTCGCCCCTTCGGAGTACCTTGTGCAGACTTTGCCAACCTTCCATGGTGAGGTTCTTTCTTAGATCTAGCCCAAACCCTTCAGAAAGCCTTTAGAACAGAGCTTTGCTGTGTTCTGTCAGGTTCTGGATGGAGGAGTCATTCCAGGGCTGCCCTTCGCAGCTTTACCTCAGTAGAGGTGCGGTCCTGGGCCTCTGGGAGGGTAGGGAACCCATTTCTTTTTCTTCTGCCTTGCTAGCTAGGTCCAGCCCACGCCTTGGACAAGGGCTATAGTTGCCCTTGGCACCCAAAGGTCTGAGGATATTACGTAACAGGCCTTGGCCAGACATTCTGGTTGGGCAGGTACAGCCTACAAGTTAAAAATTGTTCTAAAAATGCATTTCAGCTGCCTAAACACACAGGCCTGGGGTGGGGAGGCTGTGGGGCAGAGGCCACCACAGCAAAGGGATGTGCTTTCCACAGGGACTTTGGGCCCAGAGCTCTGACTCCAAGGGAAACATCAAATCCAAGGGAAAGATCAATGCAGGGTTCTGGTATTTCCTGCACCCCACATCTCACCCCACACACCTGCTCCCCAGAAACAGGTTTTGTGGCCTACCTGCCTCTCAGCTGCCTTCTCTAGGACTAGTTGCTCCTCCCTCCGCCTACACTGGCTGGGTTCCAGCCCACATGTGACAATCTGCTCCGGCCCACGCTCCTCATAACCCTGTGCAGAGTCTTGCTTTTGTGTTATTTTGAAGTCTTGTTCTATTTCCACGCTTTAGGCACCTCTCCCCTTCTACTTCCCCTTTTCTTTTTTCTTTTTTCTCTTTCTTTCTTTCTCTCTTTTTTTTCTTCTTTCTTTCTTCCTTCTTTCTTTCTTTCTTTTTTTTTTTTTTTTTTTTTGGACCTGGGGGTTGAACCCAGGGCCTTGCACATACTTTGCAAATGCTCTACCATGGGGCTGCACCCCTAACCCCTTTTAAATTTTTTACCTTGAGACAGGGTCTCACTAAATTGCACAGGCTGCCTCTGGCCTTGAACTCACCATCCTCCTGCCTCCACCTCCCAAATCCTGGGATCACAGGCCAGTGTCACCACACTTGGCCCTACTTCTTTTCTCTTCCTCTCTTTTACCTTTTCCTCCCTTGCCTCTCCTCCTCTCTACCCTGTAGGTAATGGGGTGAATTCTCCCGCCTTACACTCTGCCTCTTGCCTCAAGCCTCTGGGGTTTGTCCTGGTGGAGGGAGGCAGCCACTGGTCCCTCTGTCTGTGACGATGAACAAGTCCCCTCACTCCTCTGAGCCTGTGTCAAATGAGGACAATAACATCCATTTATCTTCTTTCTCACAAAATAGCTGTAAAAATCAAAGAGATGGCACTGATTTATAGCTATACACATAAATAAGGACTTTAAAAGTTTTCCTTTTAGTCCATTCATTTGTTCCATATTTATTTTCTTTATTCATCTATTTTTTATAGTATCATAGGCCTGAACTCAAGGCCTCACACATGCTAGACAAGTGCTCTGCCACTGAGCTGCACCCCCAGGCCCTTTTTATTTTTTTATTTTGGGTCTCAGTGAGTTGCACAGGCTGCTTTTTTAACTTTTTAAAAATACAATTTTGAAAAAGATAAAAAGAGAGGACCGATTGTAGGAAAAGCTGGCAGCAGTAAATATGACAAAGGATTAGGTTCATAAATAGCTAATCAAGACTGCGGTGTGTGCCGTGGTGCACACCTGTTATCCCAGCTACTTGAGAAGCTGAAGCAAGAGGATCACAAGTTCAAGGCGGGACGCAGCCTGCAGAATTTAGCGAGAACTTGACTTGAAATAAAAACTAAAAAATGATCAGCACAGTGGCTCATGCCTATAATTCCAGCAACTTGAGTGGCGGAGGCAGAGGGGTTGCAGGTTTGAGGCCAGAGGCAGCCTGCATAACTTAGTGAGACCCTGTCTCAAGATAAAAATAGAAAAGGGGCTGGGAGTGCAGCCCAGTGGTAGAGCAGCACTTGGAAAGTATGTGTGAGGCCCTGAGTTCAACCCCTAAGTACTAAAAATTAAAAAAAAAAATGATAATGAGCAAAAACCATGAACTCCATTGCACGCAAGAGGAATCCCCTCAGTGAAGAATCACTGTTGTGCCTGGGAAGAAGCTAACATGAGGCAGCTGTATTAATAATAATACAAAAGCTCTCATAGGGTTGCCCACATGCCACTGGAAAAGTGGAAATTGTTCCACTCTGGGAGCAATAGAACCACAAGGATTAGAAAACTGAATACAAATATGTGTTTACCTCTAACAGCAAAAAGAAGCAAGCTCAATACGCAGCAGTAGCAGTATGACTAAAGAAATGATGGTACATCCACTCACCAGAAGAGCAGGAGGCCATTACAAATTCTAGTGATGAATACCATCGGCTTAGGACTGAACATTATTATCAAAATGCTCTGCAACATAAGGTGTGAAATAGGTTCCTATGGCTATTGTTATTGTTTTTAGGTGCCTTTGAGTTGGTATCTGACTCATAGCAACCCTATGTACAACAGTACGCAGTGCTTCTTTATCAGTGTTTCTCTGCTATTCATAGGGTTTTCAAAGGTGGATTGATTTTTGGGAGTGGGTTGCCGGGTCCTTCTCGCAAGCCTACAGTATCTGGTGTTCCCAGGTGGTCTCCCATCCAAGTACTAACTAGGCCCAGCCCTGCTTAACTTCCAAGATCTGACAGGATCAGATACCACAGTATGATGGCTGCAGGCGGGCTCATGTGACAATAGCTAAGTAAAATACCTGAACAAACAGGGAGGACAAGCAGTTGATACCATAGTTGAGCTAGAAGGCTGGGATCATAGATGACTTATTTTTCCTTAGAAATTTTCTTTAATACTTTTACATCATTTTTATAAAAAAAAAATTCTTTTTGGGGTTGGGGATTTAGTTCAGTGGTAGAGCGCTTGCCTTGCAAGTACAAGCCCTGAGTTTGGTCCTCAGCACCAGAAAATAAAGAAAAGAAAAAAAATTAGAAAAAAAATTCTTTTTAAGAAGTCACAGCGTGTGTAAAAACTTGGAACCCCATGGAAAATATGCCCTTAGGGCATCTCTTCCCTCTCTGAAGTCAGTGCTGGGCCTCCTACAGCTCCCACTGCCCTCCCTGACCAGACTCTGGGGGAGTCTGGTCAGAGCCACTGCAGTTAGACACTTACAGGCCCTGGCACCCTGCCCTGGCACTGCAGAAACAGCCAGGCCAGCTACTCCCCTTTCTAAGATTACCTCCTTGCCAAGCTCTTTTCATACTTTAGCTCAACTTAATCCTTACCACAGCTCAAATCCTTACCACAGCTCATTTTCCAGATTGGAGAATTAGGTAAATTGCCCTAGGTGACACCGTCGGATAGAGAGCAGAGCCAAGTTCAAGCCTCTGCTCTTAACCTCATGCCCTCCTGCTGCACTGGGTTCTGCGGTCAGCTCTGCTGGGTGGCTTACTGTGCTGCAGCGCCAGCTCTCCAACCTGTCTCATGTTCTGGTCATTCTTAGGTAACAAATGAGGGCCCTGCAGAAGC